>JASCZW010006137.1:0-109646 GCA_034211315.2 Aedes japonicus | reverse complement strand
GGATCAAATTCAACTTGCTTAAGAACCTCCCAGACGTCGCGAAGAGGCGCATGTTGAACTTGTTTAATCAGTTTCTGGAACTCAACATTGTACCGGATGATTGGAGACGGGTGAGAGTTGTGCCATTCAAAAACCTGGTAAGCCCGCGTCCGACCACAACTCCTATCGACCCATCGCGATGTTATCCTGTATTCGAAAGTTGTTGGAGAAAATGATCCTCTTCCGCCTGGACAAATGGGTTGAGACGAACAACCTGCTTTCAGATACTCAATATGGTTTCCGTAGGGGTAAGGGAACGAACGACTGTCTCGCGTTGCTTTCCACAGATATTCAGTTAGCTTTTGCTAAAAAAGAGCAAATGGCTTCTGTATTCTTGGACATTGAAGTTGAAGTTCTTTCAGATAAACTCCACGCTTGTGGCTTTTCACCATTAATGAACAATTTTTTGTACAATTTGCTGTCAGAGAAACATATGAGCTTTCTCATGGAACCTCTACAGCTTCACGATTTGCTACATGGGTCTCCCCAGGGATCATGTTTAAGCCCCCTTTGTATAATTTTTATATCAAAGACATTGACGGTTGTCTAAGTGACAATTGTACGTTGAGACAACTTGCAGATCACGGCGTAGTGTCTGTCACGGGACCCAATGGGGTCGATCTGCAAGGACCCTTACAGGATACCTTAGACAATTTGTCTACTTGGGCTCTAGAGCTAGGTATCGAATTTTCTACGGAGAAAACTGAGTTGGTAGTTTTTTCTAGGAAGCATAACCCAGCACAACCGAAGCTTCAAATTTGGGGTAAGCCGATAACTCATTTAAATATCTTGGGGTCTGGTTCGATTCAAAGTGCACCTGGAGATCCCATATTGAGTATGTGAAGCGAAAGTGCCAGCCAAGGATCAACTTTCTCTGCACAATTACCGGGACCTGGTGGGGAGCTCATCCACAAGATCTTCTAACGTTGTACCGGACAACGATTTTGTTGGTTATGGAATACGGTAGTTTTTGTTTTCAGTCAGCGGCTCGGTCGCCATTAAACTGGAACGTATTCAGTATCGGTGTCTTCGTATCGCGTTAGGTTGCATGCACTCGACTCACACCATGAGTCTTGAAGTGCTGGCTGGCATGTTGCCACTCTCGGATCGGTGTACAGAATTATCTCTCCGGCTTCTCACCAGGTGTGAAGTTATGAACCCTCAGGTAATCGAAAACTTTGAGAAGCTCCTTGAGTTGAACCCTCAAACTCGTTTCATGACTTTGTACCATTTGTACATAACACAGGATGTCAGCCCTTCGCCGAATATTCCCAATCGTGTTTGCTTTTCCAACTTCGGCAGTTCGGTTCATTTTGATTTATCCATGAAGCAGGAGCTTCATGGAATCCCAGAGCATCATCGTCCTATGATTGCTCCTGTGATATTTGCTGCAAAGTTTGGCCAAGTTGATTCCACTAAATCGTTCTTCACTGACGGATCATTGATAGAGGAGTCAGCAGGCTTTGGTATATTTAATGAAATTTATAGCGCCAATCGTAAACTTCATGCTCCTTGTTCCGTATATGTCGCTGAATTAGCGGCAATACACTGTACGCTAGAAATTGTTGCCTCACAAATACCGGATCAGTATTTCATTTTCACGGAAAGTCTCAGTTTTATAGAGGCTATTCGCTCCTTGAGGCCGGTAAAGCACTCCTCGTATTTTCTCATGAAAATACAGGAGCTTCTAAGTGCTTTATCTTCGCGATATTTTATCATCACCTTTTTATGGGTCCCATCTCATTGTTCAATTCCGGGCAATGAGAAAGCGGACTCGCTTGCAAAGGTGGGCGCTATAGAAGGCGATATTTATGATCGACAAATCGCCTTTAATGAATTTTTTACTATTTTTCGTCAACAGTCACTCGTCAGCTGGCAGTATAAATGGAGTAAAGGAGATTTGGGGCGATGGCAATATTCTATCATCCCAAAGGTGTCGAAGAAATCTTGGCTTGGGAGTATGGATGTGGGTCGAGACTTCATTCGTGTGATGTCTCGACTTATGTCCAATCATTATTCTTTGAACGCTCATTTATACCGGGTTGGACTGAGCGACAGCAATCTCTGTGAATGTGGACAAGGTTATCAGGACGCAGATCACATTATTTGGTCATGTGCTGAGCATCGTGGAGTCAGATCTGAGCTGTATGATTCCCTTCGGGCTCGAGGTAGACAACCAAATGTACCGGTTAGAGATATTTTGGCTCTACGTGATCTGTAGTTTATGAAACTCATTTATGTGTTTTTGACTAACATTAGCCTTAGATTGTAGTTAGTTTAACATGTATGTTTAGTATAAGTTTTTTTTTCTGTGTCTGTGTGTTTTTTTTCTGTTTCAAAAATGTTCAAATGAAACGAAAACCAAAAGTTGTATAGTTTTAAGTTTTTTGACAATTTAGAATACAAAATTAATGTGTTATGTAAACCATACTTTAAATTCCCGCCCATCTCCCTATCCATTAAATTGTTATTCCTATTAACCTCGAGACGGCCGCGAGTAATCGGCTCTACTCCCCTTATTTTAGATTTAAGATACATGATGTATTCAAATATGAAAACTTGGCTCTGTAAAGTTGATTCGATTGAGCCTGTACAAATAAATGATTAATAAAAAAAAATCAAAGTAGGTGAATGTTTCAGTTATTTGACGGATTTCGTAGAGCACATTTCCCTAGTAGCACTCTTGTTGTCATTCGGTTGAGATAACATAAATATGACTTACTAAGTCATAATCAAGTTGCTACAACTAGTCATGACCGTAGTGTGCTACTTGGGTTGTGCGTGTTTAATGTAGAGACGATTGACCGAGGCTGGAAACCTCGATCAGGTCACGACAGACGGTAAACTTAAAAGTTCAGAATTATCTCACTACGCGGCGACATATAGCAGATTGGTGCCTTTGGCAAAGATGTATGGTTGAGTGAGACCTTTCGGATGATGTTCACATAAGTCAGAACTCGTCCGCTACGTGGCACTAGCGTACATGTGAACTCTGTGTATTACCTGTATTTTGAGATCTAGATCGTGTATAAATTTACTGTTTTCAGGAAAGTAAGTTTTAAAATTATGAGCTTCCAGACGCTTGACACAACAGTTCATAATTATCTCACTCCGTGGCGCTAGAATGCTTGTAAATTAACTGTTACTATTAGTATCAATATTATCATTTAACTACTATGTCTACCAGAATTGGGATTGGGATTGCGATTGCGCAATGGTATTGGGATTGGGATTGCAATTGGGTTTGGGATTATTATTGGTTGGTGATAGTAAGCAAACTTGTTTGAACTTTAAACTTCAAACAGTAGTTGGAACTAATGAGTTAAAGGGCGATACGGTCAAAATTTGGTCAATATAAACTTGACGTATTTCTTTCAATTTTGCATTAAAAAAACCTGAACACCCCTCATTTTGAAGGTGTGTGTGTGTGAGAATGTTGCTCCTATTTTGATTTTGGAATTCACTCTTCAGTTGTCAAAATGCCGTCCAAGCAAGAAGAGCAGCGTATCAAAATTTTGCTCGCGCATCGCGAAAATCCGAGCTACTCGCACGCAAAGTTGGCAAAATCGCTAAAAGTTGCCAAATCAACCGTTACAAATGTAATTAAAGTGTTTGGGGAACGTTTGTCGACAGCCAGGAAGTCTGGATCGGGGGGAAATCGAAAACCGGAAGCCGCTGAGACGACAAAGAGAGTTGCCGGTAGTTTCAAGCGAAACCCTAACCTATCTCTCCGAGATGCCGCAAATAAGCTGGGTGTATCGTCTACAACCGTGCATCGAGCCAAAAACGAGCCGGACTATCGACTTACAAGAAGGTAGTGACTCCAAATCGCGATGATAAACAAAATACGACGGCCAAAGCGCGATCCCGGAGGCTGTACACGACGATGCTGACGAAGTTTGACTGCGTGGTAATGGACGACGAAACCTACGTCAAAGCCGACTACAAGCAGCTTCCGGGACAGGAGTTTTATACGGCAAAAGGAAGGGGAAAGGTAGCAGATATTTTCAAACACACGAAACTGTCGAAGTTCGCAAAGAAATATCTGGTTTGGCAAGCCATCTGTACCTGTGGCTTGAAAAGCAGCATTTTCACACAGCAATTGAATATTCAATCTTCGTACATAATACTCACACCCCCAACGACTGGGACTTCGAGGAAGTGCCGGAATATCAAAAGCAAATTACGAAGAAGCAAAACGTAGACTATGTACAATAAATTGGCAGAATATAATAAGTATTGAAGGAAATGTCAACACTGAAGTAGGCAAATTTCATTCAATTATTCAGTACCTTATTTCAGAAACTGTACCAATGAAAAGAAGAAGGCGAACCCAAAACAATAAATTACCAGTGTGGTTCAATCCACATTTGAAACATTTAAAGAACAAAAAACAAAAAGTACACAAATTATATAAAAAGCAAAACTCTAGCACAATTTGCAAACTATTATGACATAGTGCAACCAACTTAACACGGCCATTAATTCTGCACATGAAGAATATAATCGTAAAGTCGAAACTGAAGTCAAATCATGTCCTAAGAATTTCTTCAATTATGTAAAAACGAAATTGAAAATATAGCACTTCAAGAATGCATTTTGACGGAAATGTAGGTGATAATCCTTCTGAATCTGCAAGCTTTTTGCAGATTTCTTCCAAGAAGTATACACTACATTCTCCGAAGAAGACCGTGATCGTGACTTCTTTGCATTCATTCCTGAATTTTCCAACAATATATCTGTAAATCAATTACCTCCTCACGAAATTCTCAATGCACTAAAAACTTGGACGCTTCTAAGGGACCAGGCCCAGACGGTATTGCACCCGTATTTTTAAAGAACCTTTCAGACGAATCCTGCCCTCCCTTTAGAACTTCTCTTTAATATGTCTCTTAAGAGCGGAACATTTCCACCATTTGGAAATCTTCTTATTTGGTTCCGATTTTCAAATCAGGCACGAAATCAGACATCCGCAACTATCGTGGAATTGCCATTATCTCTTGCATCCCAAAACTTTTGAATCTCTCGTGAATGAAAATATTTTTCAGCAAGTAAAAATCAAATTACAAGCAAACAGCACGGCTTTTTCAAAGGTCGCTCAACCACTTCTAATCTTCTTGAATTTGTAACTTTTATTTTGAATGCAATGGACAATTGCAAGCACGTAGTAAGCACTTTACACTGACTTCAGTAAGGCCTTTGACCGAATCGACATACCATTATTACTCTTCAAATTGCAAACAATTGGAATGGAACCTGGACTGTTAAATTGGCTGCAGTCATATTTAACGCATCGCGAACAAATTGTTCGCTTTCAAAATAAACTTTCAGAACCTATCTCTGTCACCTCGGGGTCCCCAAGGTTCACATTTAGGCCCACTTCTTTTTATTTTGTACATAAACGACATTTCCTACATACTTAAAAAAAATCCAAATACTGATATATGCAGATGACATGAAGCTCTTCATGGAAATAAACAATCCTAGTGACGCAGAAGAATTCCAGAACGAAATTAACTTATTCAACACATGGTGTAGCAAAAGCTTACTTCAACTTAACGTGAAATAATGTAACTCAATAGTATTTAGCAGAAAAATCGAAACACCTCGTACGGAAATATTTTTAGGAAACCAAAAAGTAGAAACATGCAAAATAGTAAGGGACTTAGGCATTACCCTCAGACTCTAAACTCACTTTTGTAGAACATTACAATACTATTATAAGTAAAGCAAATAGCATGCTGGGCTTCATTAAGAGGTTCAGTCACAATTTTCAAGATCCATATACTATTAAAATATTATACATTACATATGTCAGGCCAATTCTGAATACTGCAACCTAGTATGGAACCTGTACTGTTCCATACACGACGAACGCATAGAATCCGTCCAAAAGCAATTTCTTATATGCCCTAAGGAAATTGAATTGACTGTATTTCCACTACCATCTTATGAAGCACGCTGCATGCTTATCAATTTACAGACACTTAAAGAACGCCGCGAATCTGCAATGCTTTTCTACGTCAATGACATTATTTCACAACGCATAAAATCAGAAGAACTACTCGCAATTGAACTTTATAGTCCCAGTCGGCATCTTAGAACACGGAAATTATTCTTAGAAAAGTCATACAGAACTAATTATGCAAAAAATGGCCCCATTAATCGAATGATGCGCCAGTATAACTTACATTGCGAAATCATCGGCATCACTATGTCTAAAGAACAAATAAAATGTCGTCTAAAAGACAACAGAAATTATGTATAGTATGTAAGTAGAACACTGTAACCATTGTATGTAGTCTACATTGCTTGACGAAATAAATAAATAAATAAATACATAGCTTCCGGGACTGTCAACCAAGAAATTTACGTGAAAGAGTGTTTGAATAAACGACTGTTGCCTTTCCTGAAGAAACACGGTTGTTCCGTACTGTTTTAGCCGGATTTGACATCTTGCCATTACGGTAAAAAGGCCATGGAGTGGTACGCCGCCAACAACGTGCAGGTGATTCCCAAAGACAAGAACCCTCCCAACACGCCAGAGCTCCGCCCAATTGAGAAATACTGGGCTATTGTCAAGCGGAACCTAAAGAAGACCAAAAAAACTGCTAAGGACGAGCAGCAGTTCAAGGCAAACTGGCTTTCTGCGGCGAAGAAGGTGGACAAGGTGGCTGTACAAAATCTGATGGCAGGGGTCAAGTAAGGCCCGGCAATTCGGATTTGGAAAAGCGGAAGCCTAACTGAATATTTTTCCTGAATTTTATACTTAAAATTAACTTGAAAAATAAATTTAATTTGATTTTTTAAATAAACGATTTCACCAATTTACACGCGTTTTCCCTTGACCAAATTTTGACCGTATCATCCTTTAGCTGATGAGATACAAAATCTACCTTAAAGCGACTTGTTTGATTCTGGATTCAATCTCTTGGTGGTGCTAGTATAGAAATATTTTTTCGAACTTCTGTTCTTTTTTCATAATATTCGTGAATGTTGTTTTGGTGATCAAGGGCTAACCTATATAATCCACTAGATGGTGATAGTTAGCAAAAACACAATCTTCGGTCAAATTATTTTGATGATCAAGGACTATTTGATAACAGCCATCTTGATTTGTAAATCAACCACCTTTAGGTGCCGCGAGCGGGCAAACTGTTTGTATCTTCTGTATTAATAAAGCTATTGAGTTAGAGGGCACAGAAGAATCTTTGATGATCAGGAGCTGCACTTTGGTACGAATGAACAAATTTCGCGACAAAAATCGATAACTCGAAAACCATTAACTTTAGACAGATAATGTCTTCGAGAGATTTAATTAAAAAAATAGGATCTATCTTTTTTTTGGGTGTGGACTAGGGTAGTCCTTTTATGTTCATAATTAAAATTTTAACTTTTTATTCTTATGATTTAGAGGATTTTTTGCTTCTAGAGAATTGTAGATATTTTAATTTAATGAAACTTTGCTGAACTTTACTAGAATTTTACTTCTATCTCATGTACGTATCGTTTTATAACAGTTTTTCTAACTTTCCTTAGGGTGGGACTTAAAAAACATTTTTTTTTGTTGTAACTTTTTTATTTCAATTTCAATTCCAAATATCCGCAGAGATAAATTTTAGGGTATAAAATGACGCACATTTTGAAGATACAAGATAGTTGCTAGTTATTGTATTAAAAAAGTTGTAGGGGTTGAAGTGTAAAAAACGTTTTTGCATGATATCTTATTCCCTTATTTTCAAATATTTGCAAATACAGAGTACATGAACAGAAAGTACAAACTTCCATCTACAAGATCTATGCAAAATTATTTGTCCCCTTTTGTCCCCTTTAGGAAAAATAAATCGTTTTAAAATTGGTAGTTTTGCATTTTTTATGCATTATTTTCGATCACCAGCATAAAAAATTATCAGCGTAACAACGCGAGTTTTTTCATAAAAATGAAAATATTTTTATATTAACCTATCTCCGTTTATTTATAAAAAAAAAATATATCACAGACAAACAGACATAACATATCGAACATTTGGCACTACAAATCATCGTCACTAGCACACCTGCGCCTTCTGTTGAGCACAAATGTGAATATGTCAACACAGACAAACATACAAAAAACGTGCAGTTTCTTCATCGATTACCCACTAAACGGTCAATTCAAATGTTTCTTAGTTGGTAGTATCGCCACAGATAGTGCTTATACTCAATTTTCTTTTGTTTAACGTTAACACACTACCGCCATCTATTCAGCTTAATCATCCATCACAGTGTGCCTAACAGAAGGCGCAGGTGTGTTAGTGACGATGATTTGTAGTGCCAAAGGGTCAGCCGGCTGGATGAACGTATAAGATAATCATATTTTTGTACAGCAAACAACCTGTTTAAACCTGTTTAAATCTTGGCTAGAAGATGTTTTATTTTCAGCATGTTTTTTTTTTGGCAAAATAAGAACCAAAAAGCTGCTTTCATTTTTTTTTTGTTTTTCAATGTTGAAAACTAACACTACCAGTCAAAAGTATCGACTCACTTCGAAAAGTATTGCAACACACACTTGAATATTGCATCAACCCCAAAAAGTATTCACCAGATTCACTTAAAACGAGGTACAATCATAATACAATATCTCTAACTGCTGATAACCCAGAAAGCTCGAACCTTAAGCAAAATCATTCAGAATATCAAGGGCTTCCGGGAAACAGAAAGTACGGTTCAGAATTCAGTCACTTATGGCGCTAGGAGGCATGGAAAAGAGGGCATTTTTTAATGAGTTAATAACGTGATCTTGAGCTTCTATAAAGTTTGAATCTTCAGGGCAGTCCTTCAGCACAGCGTGAAATCATAATAATACCATGAAAACGAAGTGAATCGAAGATTAATATTCTTGAATCACTTAAATGTAGGTAAAACTAAAATGTGAAGTAAACTTGGAAACAAAGTGAATTAGAACTGAAAAGTTTTGAATTACTTGACTATTTTGGTAATTTGTTCAGAAGTCTGGATTCACTTATGTTGATTTCACATTAGGATACACTGAAAATAAAGTTTATTTAATGTTATGAAATCGAAAGTCGCACAAACTTATCTATTCGTTGTTTTCTGCAACAAAACTGATTTGTTCTTTTTAAGTAGCTACATTCGTATTTAATGCCACACGCGGAACTGTCGAAAGCACTAAGCATTTGTTGACACAGAAAGAACATTCGTGCATTGTACGGAAACAATACAAAAAGCAACGAATATTTTGTTACCAATTTAAAAAAAAGAACTGAAAGATCTACTATATCGACTTGACATGTAGTTCAAATAAAGCGCAACCACGTGGAAATCCAGCGTTTTTTTTAATATGATTGACATGGGATATGATCCTGTATTTTTAGGAATAGCTGTCATTGAATCCATGGTTGATCTCACTAGGCAATGTTGATTCGTGAGAAAGTATTTGAAAAAAGAGTATGTATAATTACAGCATTTCACCAGATAAAAAGCAATATGAATGTTTCAAAAGCTATGTTTACGAAACGAGTGAAAGCTAAATTACGAAAATAAATTTTCGGTGTATGTGAGTCCAAACTTTACAATGATGATATTAAAGTGATTTAAAGCCTTAAATCACATCAGTGAGTCAACCTTAGATCATTTCAGTTATTCAGACCTCAATCATTTGAAATCAGCCATGAAATGCTTAAAATTACTTGAATATGGAATAAGTTGAATGTGATGCGATTGAAAAGATTTGAACCACGTGAATATGAAGTGATCAAGTTAGGGGCTATCCATATACCACGTGAACTGGATTTAACAAATTTCGGATACCCCCCTCCCCCTGCGAGGGGCACAATCATTCATATAATTTTTCAATACAAAGTATGTATCGTGGACACATGCCAATCCCCTCTCCTCACCCAAACTGTCCACGTGGTATATGGATGACCCCTTAGTAAATTATCAAGAACATGAAATCAGACACTTCAATTATGAATTGAGTGAAACCTGAGATTGAAGCACCTATTCAAATGATATTTAGATGCTTCTTGTGTAAAATAAGTATTTTTAATTCAAAATAGCCTAAGCATTGTCAAAGCATTGCAAACTTGGTAAAACTGGATTGCTTTGCTGAAGGTTTGAACTTTCTATGTGGTTGGAATCTCGATATAATTTTCGAAAATGCTCTTTTTTACATGCACAATAGCCAGATATAGTTACAAAAGGCCGAACCATACTTGCTTCTATCCGAACAATTTTGCTGAAGGTTTAGATTTTTTTTTTTTTTTGAGGTCGGGCTAGCGATATAATAATGTTAAATTCGTTAAAAAAAATGCTCTTCTTTAAATGCCTACTAGCGCCAAAAAGCGACTGAAGTCCGAACGATACTCTTACAGTTAACGGTTTATGAAATTCTTAACATTCTGAACAATTTGCTCAATGTTTCAACTTGTTAGATGGTCAGGATTACGATATAAAATCGATGCATGTTCACTAGCACCTTCCAAAAGTCCTTGATCTGCCGAATAACTTTGCTAAAGGTTCAAAATTTCTAGGTGGTCGGGATCACGCTATAAACTCTTTAAAAAAATGATTTCTTTGACATGCGCCTAAGCGCCACGTAGTGATCAAATTAAAAACTATACTCTCCACCTTCCGGAAGCCGTTGACCTTCTGAACCACTTTGCTAGAGGTTCAAAAGTTATAGGAGCTCGGGATCACGATATAAATTTGCTTAAAGTGTTCTCTTTTCCATGTCCTCTAGAGCCGTGTAGTGACTGAATTTTAAACTATAATTTCCACCTTCCTTAAGTTCTTGTCAATCTGAACCACTTTTCTGAAGGTTTGAACTTTTTAGGTTATCAGCCTAACTTGTGAGGGTGATGCAATATTTGAATGTGAATGCTGCAATGCTTTTCGAAGTGATTCGATACTTTTGACTGGTGGTGTATGGTAGGTGAATGAAATCTAAGTTTAACTATTCACACCAAAATTTGGTTTTTTTTTCATTCCAGCAAAATGCGTGTTCACCAGCAATTCCCTTTGTTGCTCAAATTCAGCAATCGGTTTCACCAATAACTGAAAAATGGCAAACGGCAAAAATCTTACTGAAGTTACAGTTAAGTGCTGTCAGTTTCATGAAACTTGCTTTTGCTGGAATAACAGTAACATTTTTGTTGCTGGATGGATTGCTGATTTTACAGCTCGCCATACGCACGATTATTTAGTTGATTATGGCTGTCCTGAAGGAGGAAGAGCTTTTCATCCAAAAATAAAAGCCCGCAGTCACCTTGCCGAACCAAAAAATGTCTTCTTCTTTTGACTCCGTCAACCCGTGAACCCGTTGTTTCTTGAACGACTTGCATTCCAGATCATGTCTGAGGAACCTGTTCATGAAGCAGGGGACATTTGAAATTGTTTGCTCAATTTACGGCCAGATACGGTCGGATTACGTCTTATTCGATTCCTCACACATTTGATCCTTTTTCTTCGTTCTGGCAGATCGTCTGACACCTCCTTGGAGTTCAATATGGACATTTCCAGTTTCCTTGAACCGTATCAAGGTACGAAAAACTCTGAACTACTTAAGGTGATTGAATATCTGACACGGTCTAAGCTCTTGCAACTGTAAGTTCGAAACTTGCTCCCGTATGGCTTCCATGGTAGTTGATAAATATAAACGAACGGAATCGCTTCAGCGATAAACTGTCAAAAGGATACACTCAAAATGGGTATAATCAATTCTGCAGTTAAAAATACCCAGCTCAAATAAATCAAGACTGAAAAAGGTGACACCTATTGTGAGACACACTGTATGTCAAACGTCATCCTTCAGTATCAGTCCGAGATGTGGCATAAAAGCTAAATACTTTGGTGACTAATATTATGCGTACCAAAGAGAGAATGGGCGTGCAGATTCGTCGAAACCAGGTGCAGCCAAAACGATGCACCAAACGGGCTGAATCTACGAAACCGAGGGCTCGAAAGCTGTACAAAAACTCGGGCTGTGTTATCATGGACCTACATAAAACTCGATTATAAAACTCTGTCGGGACCACAGTTATATACCTCGCCGAGGGAAAAGGATGTTCCTGGATCAGTGAAAGCCATTTACACCGAAAAATTCGGGTAAAATGGTAACGGTGTGGCAAGGTATATGCGGATGTGGAAAAATATCTCGTCCATGCATTACAACCGACACAATGAATGGTCAAATCTACGTGAAAAAAAAGGTTGCTACCCTTGATCGAACAGCATAACAAGACTACAATCTTTTGGCCTGATATTGCTTCCTGCCATTGCTCTAAATATGCACTAGAGTGGTACGAAAGGAACAATGTCGTATTTGTACCAAACGAGACTAATCCACCAAACTGCCCAGAGATTCGCCCTATCGAAACTTTCTGGGCTTTGACGAAGGCGAAGCTGATAAAAACGCATGAAAGAAGGAGGATATTGTTGAAAAATTTAAGAAAAATTGGCCAAAAGTAGTGAAAATAGCAGGAGAAAGCACTGTGCTCAAGCTTAAGTGAAAAGTTAGAGAACTCGCCTACCCAACGAAAAATCAAGCAAATTGAAAAGAAAATGGAAAGAAAACATTGTTATTTACTATGTTAAAGTGTATTTATATTTTTTGGAACAGTCTATAAATGAAAATACACATGTTTTTTTAACGAACTGACGGTGTGCCTTTTGTTTCTGGGTAGGTAGGGTATGTGTCCCTTGACTCAGCCTATTATGCAACCAGCGATCGCATTTTTTCATTATAACTCATAAAGTTGTTTAAGCTGTAAGCGAGATTCAACTAGTTAGTACACTTGCAAAGATAAGTTTGATAAGACATTTGGTAGCGTGTATCACTAAAAGTTACACAACTATATTTATAATGCCATAAACTCTAGAGGGATGTGGATTTAATGTCGGTCTAGCGGCACCAAATTGGGTCTATTCGTGGATGCAACTTCGTCCCATTCGATGGATTTATTACTAAATGCAGTCATTGTACGGTTTTTTTTCTAAATTTATGAATTAAGGCATTGTAAGCTGTACTGGATTTACTTAATACAACATTTCACAACACAAACTAAAGTAAAACTGCCTCGATACACTTAAGTGATGTTTATATATGATTTAACAGCCATTCAATAATGAAAACATTATAATTCACTATACAAAGATTTTGTTCCTTCGATTTGTGTTTAGATGAGCTACTAGAATATGAACAACCGCAAATTCATGCATTTCCACTTGAAGTTTTACCAATAACAAACTAATTACTACGTTATTGGTACAACAGGCCATAGTTGGGAACATACAAGAAAAATATGTCCCCAATATTGGGTCTACGATTTTCTTGTAAAATCATTGTTATTTTAGCTATGTGAACAGTTAGTTTGTAACGTGTAACTATTTTCTGCACAACCAGACTGCATTACTTGCTTCATCGATTCAATTAAGCCAAATTTAGATCACTTGAAGATCGTGTTGATCATCTGTTCAGCTTAACCAATGAAATCAAGATGCCCCAAAAATTGAAGAATTTGAAAATTCCGCGGACGTGACTAGCTATAAATTGATTAATTTTGTCTCAATTGCTTCGGATTACATCGGTCATCCTAATAGCAACGTGATTTTGTTGATTATCGCTGAAATAATGACACATTTGGAACATAGGCCGAATGAAGGAGCTAGGCTAACATTACATCCCGTTACCCTATATATTGGATCTAGTTGACATCCATTCCGGAAGATTTTATTGGCATTGCTTGCTAAGATGATTTCAGGAGACCTTGGCTACGTTGATCGAAAGTGTAGCTTCATTTTTATATTGTCAACAATTTTAACAGAACAACATCTTTTGATAATCTTAGACCATGCTCAAAAATCCCATTTCATGCTCATGATTGTTGTAACAATTTTTCTTTTTTTTGATACGGGCCTTGCAAAAAAATGTTGTAGCTTCGTGAGACTCAGATCAGACTTTAACTTGACATTTTGAAGATCTGAACCATTTCAAGAGTTTTCAATAAGTAGATTAACGCTGATATATTACTCGGTACGTGAAGAAAGATGAAACAATCTCGTTAATCTTCTTAAAAAACTACCATCAAATCATTCCATTTTCCATTTTTGCCAAACTACGATGCGCCATTTAGTAGCAAAATGTATCTAGCCGTTCGCCTTGATTCCCGACTGAAATTCTACCAAACGCCAATTCCAGCTAATAGCATTATTTTTCTTACGACTCAGCAGCTTGTTCAACGTGTGTGCCATTTCCTCCCACTCCTTCGCCCTCGGCGGCAGCAGCAGTAGCAGGAGCAGTTAAACCGAATGAATTTCACTCTATCTTACGATGCTTTGGTCTTCTCCGTCTCTGGAGCGGTCCCGGTTCAGAGGTCGTTCAGAGGGTAAACAGTGTAACCACGTGGATTGGTCGGGAGGGTGGGGGGGGGATGAAGAAGGGAGCGTAGCTACTTCACTCACCATTCTGAAATGGTAGGAAATTGGAGCAAACCACCCATTGGAATCCAGACCCATTCAAATGCTACTTTGCGGCGAAACTCCCGTTGAGTTCGTTTATGCGTTGTGATGACTGGATGTGGTCACGAATCTACGGTGTAGACACCGTAAACAATAATGGATGCATTGCATTCCTGGCAGAAATTAGGTTAAAACAACGTTATTTTTTTTTCGCAGTGATCCTCACTAGATTAATCCGATTCAGTTTGTCAGGCATAGTTCGTGACATCGCACAGTACCGGCAGTATCGTTTAATTATATTACTTAGATTCGGGTCTACCAGACTTTCGCTCCCTTCGCAGGCCTTGACGATCAACTTTGCCGATGATGGTAAAACATGCAAAGTGGAAAATAAATCTCGTCCCGCGATGGCTTCGGCACGAGAAAGCTTTAAAATCGCCTTTACATGCTTCCTAGTAGGGAAGATGTTCCAATATTGATCCGAGCATTCGCAATTCTACTACGCAAATTCTACTCGAAATCAAATGGTTCACTCGCGAGTGGGATGGGTTACAGAGATTGTCTTCGATATTAAACGTTTTCAGACATATCCCTTGATTCAACATAGGATCAATATGGGAATAGTTACCCTACAGATTTTTCAACAAAACTGTACAATGCACCTGTGTTGGGTTATCCATCAGAGGTAGGTTTTGTGTCTAGGAAGAAAAGCTCGCTTTGTGCATTAACATCCGGCGGTGGAAGCAAAATTTCAACAAGTATAGGACTACATACATCCAATTAAAACGGGCTGGTTTCGTCGAGGCAAGTAAAAGGGGGATTTTATTTCTGCTCCAGTTCAACGGAAAGAATCCATGCGTATGTAAACCTGCGCTTCTGTGCTTGCCTTTGGTAAAATATGACTCATTTGCTCTTGTGTTTTTTTTTAAACTCGAGCGATGGCATTTTCATGTTCATTATGCTTCGAATAACAGTTGCATCCACAAAGCGGTAGTATTGTCATGTGGTTGTATTTTTTCGATTGTAGCTTCACGCTGAACAGACACACTGGTGGTAAAGGATGAGTCGATAACTATTGCAACGCAATAGATTAATAACAAATTCGGATACACTAAGGTCTTTTTATCACGGTTTGTTTTCGGGGATAGCTTTAGAACGGAACAACTTTTTAACCTCACTCGAAACACGTTTTCCGTTTTGGGCAAAAAGTAATTATATGGCAGTTTTTCAAAAAAAATCACAACTTTTGGTCTAAATACTCAAAATTTTAAAAATTGTATTTTGACCATTGCATGGAAAAGTAAGACATGCAAACAAAATCGAAGCAATTTAAAATGCTTACGCATGTGAATTTATTCACTCTATTTTGTCTCTTTTTACACGGTTTCATAGTAAAAGTGGAACGTAACCCCCGTGTAAACAAAAACCTTAGTGTATACTTTAGATGTCAGAAGTTCAGATTAATCGCAGCAACCGTTGCCCGAGGTCGGTAGAGATTTCGACAGCTGTCGTTGCACAAGCACTTCGAAATTGCTTGTTACCTATAAGTTTCATTGTGATGCATTTGTGCGTTACATTCGTGCTGTTCGTTTTCAAAAAGGGAGAGGTGAAAATACTTTCCGGATATCGAAGTGCTTATACTGTAGAGACAAAGATGCATCTTTTAACATCACAAAATATGGCTTACTATACCAAATGAAGACTAAACATCGACTTCAATATCCAGTGAGATCTATCTGATTAGAATCAAATTTGCAAGCTACTACCTGGGGGTTAGATACTGAGCAATCCTGAGTAACTCTGAGCAATTATGAACATCTCTTGTTGACTGGATTCATATTATAATATTGAACATTCCTACCTTCGGCTCCGTAAATTGTTCATACGCCTGAGCCTAACAAATAAACGAACTGATTAAAAAAAACATCCTTTCTTTTGTAAAGCTTGGTGTTGACAGTGAAATTGCAATATGAAAACAAGAAATTTTTGTCGTGAAGGATTACCGTTTCAATTTTGTGGGTATCCTCACCCGATAAGGAGTGTATCGAATATAAGCTATCCACATACATTTGCGTTGTACGCATGTATTTGTGATGGTTTTTTATGCTCTGAACACTGCATGCTGTGCGTTTGACTGTCAGCTTTCTTTTGTTTACTTGTTTGTGCGGTTCAAATTCTGCGTTTTCAAAACGTCACGTATTGAAAAGGAAGTGAAAATTAAGGTTCTGGACACATGGCTAAGTGAGAAGGGTATTACTATGCGAAAATTGGCGAAGCGGTTTGGAATTCATCATGCGAGTGTTAAAACCATCATTAATAAGTTTGGGGAACACTATTCTTTGGATGAGCTACCAGGAAGAGGCAGAAATCCCGGTTCTTCCAACCCGAAACTGGAGCAGAAAGTGGTATCTCTAATCATGAAGAACAAATCAATGTCAATACGTGATTTGGCCAAAAAAGCAGGAACGAGTGTCGGAATGATCCAGCGTATCAAGAAGCGAAACCACCTGAAGACCTACAAGAAGCAGAAAATCTCGAAACAAAGTGCAGAACAGAAGAAACGAGCAGCAACAAGGGCCCGGAAATTGTATTAACGTCTTTTGCTGCGTCCGGATGTATGCGTTTTGATGGACGATGAGACCTATGTAAAGGAGGACTCAAAAACCCTTCCAGGTTCTCAATACTTTACTGCCGTCGTTAAGGAGGATGTGAGCGATGCGGACAGGTCGAATCAAGTGGAGAAATTTGGTCGAAAGGTACTGGTATGGCAAGCAATATGTTCCTGTGGTTTGAAGTCAACCATTTTTTACACTACCGGAACTATATGTAAATGCGGAAATCTATCAATCTGAGTGTCTCCAGAAGATATTGTTGCCTTTATATAAAAAGCATAGTACACCTCCTCTGTTTTGGCCGGATTTAGCGTCGGCTCACTAAGCCAAACCACTCTCAATTGGCTTGCGGAAAAAGGTATAGATTTCGTTGAGACAAATATCAATCCACCAAATTGCCCTCAGCTTCGACCCATCGAACGTTACTGGGCAATCGTGAAAAGGGTCTTCAAGAAGACTGGTAAGGCAGCTGGGAACATGCAGGAGTTCAAAAAAAATTGGGCTCAAGCGTCCAAAAATGCGATGCAACACTTGTCCGGAACTTGAAGAAGAGCATTCGATCCAAAGTTCGAAAATTCGTGAAGGAATAACTTAAATTTCATCCGGTCTTCATTATGTTCAAGTTTAACCTCGTACAATAAAGGATCAACTTTTTGTATGAATAAAATATCGGTTTTCAACATAATTTGAAAGAAGGTTTGTGGATAGCTTATTTTCGATACACTCCTTATCCAATACCTTCTTCTCAATTTTCTACCCATCTTTCGATTGCGAAATCGTTTGCGTCATTCACTTCTCCCATGATTTTTCTAAGTTCATGACAGCTCGGTGGATTAATGTCTTTCGGAAAAAATTCAGTGAATTAATTTCATATCACTCCAATAGGATTTAAGCGTAACGTCATAAATCTAGTCAACACATTAGGTTTAAATTGCGCTGTCTCAAAAACGACACAAGTTTTTTGCAGGCACTTAGTTTGATAAACTTGCTCCTTGATGGTAAAATATTTCTCGAAAGGATCACTGTGGACGCCACAATTAGCTGCGCTGATTTTAAAAAAATAATAAAGTTTACAAATGTACTTAGTAATTTATAGTTGGAAGTGTTCTTTACACTAGCTCTGAAAAGTTTCATTTTTGTTTTAATCGTTCAATTTGACGGTTATTAGCTTTATGTTTCGTATTTTCTTTTTCAGAAGGCAAAAATTGTATTTTCAGTTCATTTTCGGTCGGCTATTACGGTAACTAATTTTACGTATCGATCAATGCATTGTCCGTGGCATCGCCAAACCGACACTAATATCGGTGTTTTGATAAACACCTCCCTAGTAGCACACTTGTTGCAAATCGGTTGAAATAACTTGATTGTGACTCAACTCAGCTACAATCACGTTGCTGCAATCAATATTGCCGTTTGTGTGTTGCTTGGGCTAGATCAACGGAGGTTTGTAGCGTTAATTTTTTTTCATTTCCGGCACCTTGTGTAGTCTTACTTCCCTTTGTTTGCGCCGTTTCTTATCTTAATGATCGTTTCAACACCTGTTTTTCATTCCTTTGGGTCAGGAGCACAAAAGATCATTTGAATGACCTATACGGAAAACCCATACCACGCGGATCGCTGTACTACAATTTCTCTCAGTGTTTGCTGTTCGCTCCGTACCTCTTCAAGCTGGTATAAAATATGACAGTATTTCCGGCATCAAGGCGGTCAGTATTCTAAAAATATCCATATTGCAGGGTACTTGACAGTATTTCTCATATTTTTCAAAACAGAATCCGCCATCTTGGATTCCAACATGGCATTGAAATCCGATTTCCAGCCTTAATATGCCGTTTCTGATCCAAAAATAACCATATTGCAGGGTATTGAACAGTATTTCTCATTTTTTACGAAACAGAAGCCTTCATACACCGTTCCCGATCCAAAAATATTCATTTTGAAGGGTGTTGGACAGTAAGTTCCACTTTTTTCTATAAAAGAAAGCCGCCATCTTGGATTCCAAAATGGCGTTGAACATCGACTTACGACCTCCAGGTATCCACATGAACAACTTCTAACTTTCCATATGGTCAGGATCCCGGCATAGTCCACGGTGGAACCAATTAATACAAACGTTTTGCATGCCAGATAGCGCCACCTACTGAACCAGTCCTTAATCAATAAGACCCCTACGAGGTAGCCGTTGCTCTTTCCAATAAATTTCCACAAGGGTCCATGAATCTATAACGTGAAAATCACAAGAATATTACACGTTCAAATTAATTTTCACCCACTTCCAGATAGGGGTGTCACTTTTGAAAATTGTGAAATCATTCTACGAAATTGAGCAGCATTTTAAAATAAATAACTTTCCTAATTTAATCTCAAATTAAACATGCTTTATATAAGAGTGTCACGTTTTTTCAATGCAACTGCAAATACTACATTCCTCATAATGGTAAAATCAAAATACCGTACAAAACTTCCTGTCGATATCCGTCAAGCTAAACTTATTTTTTTTAAATCTGAAACTTTTCAGGAATAGCTTTTGTAACACTTCCAACCATAGTTGACTATGAACGTTCGTATTTTTTTGAAAATCGATACAGCCTATAGCCACAACAAGTACATATTGCATGCCAAAAGAGGTACTTCGATGCGTTTTTATCCGATCGTCTACTTCAAACTTGTGTGACGAACTAACACCAGGCTTGGAACATAGAAGGAGGTTTTTCTATGTTAGTAGGGTAGGGGTCGATGGATCAGGATTCATCATAAGTGATATGATCATATAATATTTGTCATGCAATTCAGGGGATAAAAGGATAACAATTACCTATTTTGCTCCGCGTTTTTAGAGCACTTACCGCATCTCAATTGTCAAAAAATCCATTCCGGGGTCTAACTGGTTAGCATTCTCTCCGGACATTTCAGATACACAGTATCTCACAAACACCGATGTTCGGCAAACTTCTCGTCGTAAACCTGTTCCTCCACGGACCAGTACTATAGTCGACATGGCATTGCTGTAAATATCTTCCAACTGAACCAAGTTCAACTCATCCAATCGCCGTTCCATCTAACCCTCATATTTCCTATTAGCAGAACATTTTCAGATTTTCTTTCTTTTTCACTTCGCGAAACTGATAGGGTTCGGTCTGCGGCTGTTGAATTGGTTACGCCATTTGGTTGCTTCCGCTGCCTCGGCCGCCACGATGAAACTCTGACAACGGTCACCACCGGCGGCTGAGACCAGGAACGGCGTCGGCTGAGCACTTTCCATCTTGATTGTTATCTTGATCTCGCTTCGTTGGTCCTTGTATAGAAATCCGACCGTACAAAGGCTATCAGCACTACCGTTTTGACTTCCTTGTCAGTTTTACTAAAAATGTGCTTCTAGCCATATCTTTACTTCGATGCGGAAACACTAGCAATACTCGAAAAAAAAACGTGTAATCGGACATTTTAATAAATTATTATACCCGGGATTTTTGAAATGCTTGAAGAGCAACAGTCGCAGCTCCATTACCACTCCATTACTAAAATTTTCGAAGTTAAATTCACTAATATCGATTTATAACAAACAGAAAAAACGTGGCAGCTCACGCAAAACTCAACCAACCGCGGGCAGCGCTTGCTGCGATCTCCTCCGTGGTACAACGTGGCGATCTTGCCAAGAAACTAAAGCTACCGAAAAGTACCGTGTTTTGTGTTTGCAACTAATTTGACAAGCGGTGGTAGCCAAGAAGGTGGTAGCCATTATTGAGAAAAATCCCAATATGTATTTGCGAAATTTGGCTAAAAAAGTTGGGAAGTCAAACAAACGTACAAAAAGTGAAGCAGAGGCAAGAACTGAAGGCGTTCAAAGTGAAAAAGGTGCCCAACCGTGATGACAAGCAAAATTTCTTTGCAAAAAGTCTAACTGCTAAGGAGCTTTACACCAATTTTTTGCCAACATTTTCTTGTATCATAATTGAGGACGAAACATTTGTACTCGAAGACTTCAAACAGTTTCCGAGTGTAACTTTTTATACCTCAATGCAAAGACACGTCATCCGAGCATTTCCGGACAAAGAAGGTGTCCAAACTCCCGAAGAAGTATACGATTTGGCAGGCCATATGTAGTTGTGGTCGAAAATCAAAAGGTTTCGTCTCTACCGGCAATATCAATAAGGATGTGTACGAGAAAGAATGTCTGCAAAAGTGGTTGGTACCTTTTATCAGAAGCCACGACTCTTCAGCTCTATTTTGGCCTGATTTGGTCAAATACGTGCCAAAAATAGCCAATCCACCTTACTGTCCAGAACTTCGCCCAAAATAAAAGTACTGAGCTCTGATTAAGCGGAAACTCTTCGAAACTAAGAAGAAAGCAAATGTTACGAAACCTGATGGCGGGTGCACCACAGAGAGTACGAGAATTTAACAACAAGCAGGAATTACATCTTAATCAACTGTTGCTTACGAAGATATAACTCTATTATTGTGAAATAACATTTGCTTTTAAAAAATGGACAAAAATTCCGATTTTTAATGTGTTTACCTTCACCCGCACTGACGAAACTGCCCATGCAGCATCAATCATAGTAACCCATGAGTCAGCAGACAAAATTTGACATATCAGTTGAACTCTAATAGTACTGGCAAAAACAGTGAGACAACTCCGTTCAGAAGTGTGCGCGTTCAAAGAACGGCACCTCACCACGTCGAAAACGGACATCGTGCGGCACTTTGTGGACGTCGGATAGCGATAAGAAGCTCCAAAGGATGCTGAAGAGGAAGACCGAGGAAAAATCTCACCCTGGATGGCAACGACTGGTAGGGCACTTCGTATTTTACTTCCCCCACGAAGTAAGCGAGCTCCGAGGTGAAATTCATTTCACAGACCAAGTTCCCCAAGAAGGTGCTACTGTTGCTGAAAATCAGCGAAACGGGGATGTTAAAGCCGCTCTTCTTTCGCTCCGGGCTGGCCGTAGAATTAGTACGAAATGTCTGCCGGAAGTTGCGTCGTTCATAATACCATAAGGGTGAAGACACGTTGTTCTGGCTGTATCTGGCGTCGGCAAACTACTCGAAGCGATCGTTGGAGGAGATGGAGTGGCTGAATATCGATGTGGTACCCAAGTCGGTGAACCCGCTCAACGTCCCCCAGCTGCGTCCTATCGAGAATTTCTGGGCCAACCTGAAGCGTAAGATCTACTCCAACAATTTTGTCGCGAAAACTGAGGTGGAATTGATAAATAAAACGAAGAAAGAACTCACAAACATGCCTACACGCATGTTTCCGTCCACCATGGCGAATGTTCCGGTTAACTGTCGGTAGGCCGCTCGCAATGGCGTAGATTTTTTTGCAAGTAAACTTAAATAGGGTAACGGGATGTAATGTTAGCCTAGCTCCTAGATTCGGCCTATGTACCAAATATGTCATTATTTCGGCGATAATCGACAAAATCATGTTGCTATCAGGATGACCGATCTATTTCAAAGCAATTGAGACATTATTAATCAAATAATAATTGTTCACTTTCACATAATTTTCGATTTCCTTAACTTTTCAGACACCATTACTTTACTGGTTAAGCTGAACAGATTTTCTACACACTCTTCAAATGATCTAACTTTGCCAAAATTGAACCTATAAACTGAAGAATTCAGCCAAGATGTAAAGAAAATAGTCACACGTTATAAACTAACAGGTCACATAGGTAAAATAACAATGATATAACATGAAAACCATAGACCCAATGTTAGGGACATATTTTTTTCTAAGTTCCCAATTTTGGCCTATCTTATCAAAAGCGTAGTAAAAGTGTTGTCATTGGTAACATTTACAATACAAATGTCTGAGTTTTGGTTGAATGTTTTTCATATGGCTCATCTTAACACCAACTATAGTAACAAAATCTGTGTAGAGTGAATTATAATGTTTTAATTGCCGAATGACCGCAAAATAATATGTTAAAATCACTTAAGTGTTTCTTAGCAGTTGAAGTATAGTTTGATTGCTAGAAAAATTGTTTGTTGGGTGGAACTAATAAATCTGGAACGCCTTAAATCATAAAATCGGCAAAAAGCGTACATAGCCAACATTCAATAACTAATCTATCGAATGTGACGAACTTGCATCCTCGAATAGACCCAATTTAATGCCTATAGACCGAAATTACATCCATATTCCTCGAATGTTTCTGATTTTATTAAATGAGTTGTGTAACTTTTCGTGATACAAACTAGCAAATGGTTTATTAAACATATCTTAGCAAGTCTATAGCTAGTTAAATTTTGCTTCCAGCTGAAGAACTGTATGAATTATGATAACAAATGTAATCGATTGTTGCATACTAGGCTGAGTCAAGGGACACATACTCTAATTATTGTCTATAGGAAATTTATCAAAAGCAATTATGTCTTAGCTTTTTTTTATCACCATCCGAAAAAAGACCAAAAGTCCACAATCGGTTTTGTTGAATTATGTGTAATTGTTTTTCTGCTAATATTTTGGTGTGCAAAATTTAACATGGACAGGCTTTAATCAAATAGAATAGCATAAAATTATGGAGTATTTCAAATTATTTTCAACACCAGAGCATCTAGAAATAATGCGCAATTTTAAATCTAACAGATATATACTCACCAAAACAACGCCACGCACTAAAGACTATCAGCTTCTCCGCATACGCACTAGCCTAAATTATTCAACAAATAACACTGTATATTTCACCACCTAGTAGTACACTACACACAATTTTACTACACACCTAACCTAATTCAAAATCGGCATTCGTCTCTTCACACTTTACAATCGTGCAGCAACACTAATTACAGGAAGAAAGGCCCATCGGTTTCAAATGCAAGACACGAGCCGACCGCCCACAACTCATCGATCAGCTCGTACGCATTCACCTAGCACTTGCACTCGCTTGTTTTCCTGTTTGGAAAATATTTTCCTCTTGAAATGCGTTCCGAACACTTTCAAATATTACACATACACAGTAGGGTTCTTCAGCGACGGCAGTCAGTGGATTGAATCATTCAGTGGAGCTGAAAATTATATTTCCAAAAACCCAATGCGTAAAATTCATCCCCGGTCGGTGGGGAATTTCGATTTGGACAACCTGTCAAGTATGCTATCCACAACACAGCTCATTTCCCGCTGTGCGATTCGGCTCACGTCCTTGCCGTTCATCCATCTAGAATAAAGGAAACGTGCAGCCGCACCTCTTCAGTATTTATTTCACAACGTTCTCTAATTAAGATCAACTTTTTCATGAGCAGAGTACATTCTTCTTTCCTGACACGTCGAATAACCGTTTAGCATAGCTTGGTCGGCCGGCGCGTACTGATGAGATATGCAATTGTAAACCATTAGGTTCATGTTTCACTCTGACGGATAGACATCGCTCATCCCTCCCTCAACGGTCGGTAGAGGTCAGATCAACAAGGCGAACATACAATATTGTTATTATTATTCTGTTCCGAAGATGGGATAAACAACTCAACTCGCCGTGGAAATATTTATACCTACTCCAGAGTGGGAAAATAATCAACGGAAAGCTTTGGGGGAAGTTGTTGTCATTTTGAATTTCGCGGGAAGAATTTTCATGTAGCACTGAATGGCAAAGGAATGGAACAGAAGCTCAAAATGTTTAAACATAAAGGGTGAGTCGATAATTATCGCGACACTTAGAAACTTTTTTCTGCCACTTTTTTCATATGAAAATATGAAGCAATTAGACAAATTTTGCCCAGTTTCTCCTTACAGTGTATTGTAAATATCCCCTCAGTTATGTGGTGTTCAGTGAGATTCCGTGAGAAAATCAGGATCCTGGATTGTCGCGTCGCGCCTTGAGAACTC
Source organism: Aedes japonicus (assembly GCA_034211315.2). Taxonomy (NCBI): domain Eukaryota; kingdom Metazoa; phylum Arthropoda; class Insecta; order Diptera; family Culicidae; genus Aedes; species Aedes japonicus. Next base: position 84,704 of record JASCZW010006137.1, on the reverse strand, counting down.
TGATGAATTTACATCATTCGACCTTCTCAAGAGTTCTCCAAATGTTCCAGAAACGGATGACAGTGGACCGCAAGCTTGACGAAACAGAGCGCAGATTGCTTATTTCAAGAATCCAAGCATTCCACGACTCCGATAAAAAAAAATTGAAGTTTCGCAAAGTTTCGTCCAGAGGGCCAAGACGACGTACAAGGTGCTGAACTTCCCAAATATGTACGAACGCCAGCAGAACGCGTGCCTGAAAACTAAACACGAAGCTGCCAACAATATTCCGGTGCTACGTCATTTCTGCTGACATCTACATCAAATCGGATTGTATTCAGTTGCCTAGGCAGGAATAAGGACAAGTTTGCTGTGGATGGCCATTTCAAACGAAAGAAGCTGTTGAAATTCATTTCCAATTCCTGATTTGGCCAGCCATATACTTTTGTGAAAAAAAAGAGTGAACCTACTACATGGCCAAAGGCACCAACAAATTGTGAGATCTGCAAAACTTAAGTGCCTCCATAAACAATTTTTGCCGGTTTTTTTTTACAGTATGATCGAAAACCGTTGTTCTGGACCGATTTTGCTTAATGCCATTACTCCAAAACAGTACATGCGCCGGTTTTATAATCCGGAGGTCAACATGCCCGAACAGAAATGAGCAGCAGTGTCGATGCTAAAACCAGTGCCTGAAAGCTTTACTCGCAGTTACTCACCGATTCGCTTTGCATCGTAATGGACAACGAAACCTACGTTAAAGCCGACTTCCAATTCCAAGTTTAAAGCATTCCAGAGTACGTTCGGAAGATGAAAATGTCGAAATTGGCCAAACAATCCCTAATCGATTTGCGGTAGCGGCGAAATGAGCGCTTCCTTCATCACATCTGGCGCTATAAATGGTGAAACATATAAGTAAGAATGTCTTAAAAAGCGAATTTGGTAGGAATGTGGGAGGAGGTAGCTCATCGAATCTTCTGTTCCACTTTTAAGTATCTTGATATGAGGTACCTGGTAGGACTCCACCTATTGCCTGTCGATCTACCTAATTTGGAAGACGTCTGCCTACTCAATTCAATTTCAACTCAATCTTAAATTATAACAGTCCGTCCCTAAAGTCCTAACAAGAAACCAGCATCACACTTTGTGAGTGACCCCAACAGCATCCTTACTGTTGGTTCAAATCGGTTCAAATCGTCTTTCCAGCATTTTGAAGAAATTTCTTATTGTTTTTCTAATGAAAAACCATCATCACACTTTGCGAGTAGACTAAATAGCATCCTTGCCGTTGGTATAAATCAGTTCAAATCGGAAATCAGTACTAAATTTTATATATTTTACTAGACGAGCTGAATTTAGCTTATCGTTTACCAAAACGAACCCTGTTGCCACCCAATCCTGTTATCCAACATCCAAGTGATTACTAGTGGATGAGCAGAGGTGTTCTCGGCTTCCAGAAAGCGACTATCACGTCAACACATTCCTTCCCTTTCCTTATTTGGCCTGCATTCGGGCGAGGCCAGTACTGCCTTAGTTTAGGATCATCAGTTTTTACACTTTGAGGATGTATGCTAGTTCCAAGCATCATCTGTTGGTTGTTTGAGTAAAAACAGCTTATCTGGCAATAACGGAGTAGCAACCTCGGGCGGTCAATCATGCTAATGCTCTTGCTCATGCTCTACTAGGAATTACTCGTAGTTTATTCGACGTTAGAAGCAGTGATTAATGTATATGAATTGGAGAGAGAACATTAAAATGATGCTGATCATGTATAATGTTGCTGAAATCTTACCGTATGCATGATAATATTTGCACCATTTAGAAACGTCAAAATTTGAAAAAATCTCAAAATTTCGGTTTTGATTTCATTTTATTTATTTAAAGAGTGGTTATTTCTGAGAGTCTTAAACTATGATTTTCCACTTGCTTCAACACACTTCACGCAAACACGCTGATAATGTATCCTGGATCTATTTATCTCCAGATACAGGTAAATGTTTACTGTACTCGTGTGGCGTTTAGAACAGGCCTTGCACACTAAGTTTTTTTTACTGAAGTCGGAAAATTTGTACTGAGTTTTTCAACAGCTGAAAAAGTCAGTAGATTTTGAATCATCAGCACATGAAATGTAAGGAACATTTTTAAAATGATATACTTTTCTATCAATAGATAATGTTAGAATGCAGCATTCAATGTACATTTCGAATCATTTTATGTTTTCTTCAATTTTTAAGAATTGTTTTCAAGTTTACCGAACTATTCAGCTGTTTGAAATTTTACCGAACAGAATGAGTGTGTGGCCTTCACGACGTGCCAAAATTAGTAATCCAGCAATCCTTATTAGCAATCCTAATCGGGGCTAGATGGCGGCTACATATCCTTCACCCAGAACGGCAGATGTTCCTGCAACCAATTTTAAGTGATGGGCCCCATCTTGTTGAAGTACAACATTTGACTTCGGGCCGTACTGCTCTTTGATCCACGGTAGAACATACTTACTTAAAATCCCGATGAAGACTTTGGTGATTAATTTGTCGCTTTCTGGTTGAACATCGAATTTATTTTATTGCAATCGGAAGCCACCAATCTAAAAAACATGTCGGTAGAAAAATGGTTGGTCAGATACACGTTCTTATGTCCCACATCAAATTGCATCACGGAAAAAACGCTGTAGAAAATTGGGTATTTTCTCTTCAAAATTTGGGTAAAAGTAGTTTAACTTGTTTTTTTTGTATTTTTATCGCTGTTAGGGTATCTTCAACGGTGGTCCAAATCTTGGATGGAAATAATTTTTTTTAGACCAAACGCAAAAAGATTGTTGCACTGGTGTTGTAAATTTTGTTTTATACCGGATCTATTCTGCATCATTTTAAATCTGGTATATGTTTTGATCTATTTTTGGAGCAATTTACAAAAAAAAATCCCGTTCCAAAAAATTTCAGCTTTTGAGCCGAATTGGATATTCAAGTTTATCTTCTTGGGGAGAGGATACTTTTTACTATGACAGTTTTGATAAGCTTTTATAAGCTTGAAGATGGTTTCAAAAATCTTTGAATTCCATTTTAAAATTATATTATTCAGTTGCACATTCTACAGTTTTTAGGAAATCGGAGCACCTTTCTGCAGTTACGTGAATTGGTCAGATTGATTATCTAAGGTCCTAGAAACTGAATTCCTATGAACTTTGGAATTGAATTACTATGAACTTCTCAGAAGTTGATTAAGCTTCTCGGAAGTTGAATAAACTTTTTTTTAATTTCATGATAATTATGAAGTTTCCTCGCTTTCTTTTAATAAGAGAAGGTCCGGATCTTCAGGTAAATCCATTGAATTACCGAAAAATTCACAATGTTTCTTGAATCTTGTTTGCACATCCAAGAAGTTTGCTGATCACCCATGAAATAGTATAAAAACAAATTTCTGAAAATAACCGAAACTTTAAGATACAGATTTAGCTTCCCAGAAGTTATTTGGCCTCCCTTTTGTACATCTTTCATGATAAAAAGCAACAAACACACAAATATTTTTAAATTTACGAGAAAAAAATCTGGGAAGTTGATCGGTTTGCAAATTTTCTAATATGCTGGTGAGCAGTTATTCCTCATCGTTTGCTAACGACGCACTACAGGCAGTAAACAATATTTGGTTAAACCAATCCACGAAAATCTGCGATCTCTAAAAAAACATCTGATCTCTGATGTTGAAGAATTGACTGGTTGAGAGGTACTGGTGTGTTTAGCAACAAGAAATACAACACCGGTGCGGGGAAGGCAAAGTTGGACTTTTTTAGCTTGTTCTATGCAAGTTTCAAGTTTTGATCAAGTCAAGTATAAAGTTGTTCCAAAAATAGTCCACCGCTAAAGATGCCCTTAGTTTTTCAAAAATTATAATAAATGGCGTCATCTGGAAAATCCTCAACTCTCTCCTTCGGGACATCGGAAACTAACTCGGAATTGTGCAGTCAACGGTGAGTTGTGTTTAAATTAAACGTTACTACAAAACTCTGAGCATCGAAAGGAAGGAGAGATGCTATCAGAATGGATGTTTTATTAGATATCAGGATCACAAGCGTGTCGTGAAAGCGTTTAATCTTAATTCCAATGCTTCGGTAGAGGTTTCCTTTGTATGAGAGCCCCTTATCCGAAGAGAGGAGGAGTCCTGAACCACCGCCTTTATAACCCTCCGCATGTCAAATTTGGTTCCATTTGCTAGATTAGTTCTTGAGTTATGCGAAAAATTCTGTTTCATATGTAAGAGAGCCATCCCTTCCAGATAAGGGAGGGATCACAAACTACCATAGAAAAATCTTACCTTCAAATACCCCAACATGCCAAATTTTTTCCAATTGCTTGATTAATTCTCGAGTTATGCAGAAATTTGTGCTTCATTTGTATGTGGGCCCTCCCCTTCCTTTCAGACAGGGAAGGAGTCTCGAACCATCATAAGAACCTTTTCGGCCCGCATACATATATTCATAACAGTTGGAATAATTCCCATGTTTGATTTAAATTTGTGTTTCATTTGTATGAGAACCCCCTCTCGCCCCCTTCCAGAGAGAGAGAGGAGTCTAGAACCACCGTAGAAACATTTGTTGTCTAAAAAATTTCCACATTTGGATAATTAGTTCTTTATTTATACAGAAACTTCTGATTCATTTGTATTAGAGCCTTCCCTTCCAGAAGGGGGAGGGGTTCAAACCACCATAGAATCATTTCTTGCCTCTCAAAACTCTCAAATGCTAAATTTGGTTTCTTTTGCGCGATTATTTCTCGAGTTATGCAGAAATGTGTGTTTCATTTGTATGGGAGCTCTACATTTCACAGAAGGGAGGGGCCCTTAACTATTATATGAACCTTTCCCGGCCCATGAACCCCCCATGCAAAATTTCACGGCGATCGGTTGAGTAGTTTTCGAGTCTATAAGATTCAGACAGACAGACAGAAATCCATTTTTTTATACACTATAAAGTATTTTTTTACACGGTTTGTTTTCGGCGATAACTTCAGAACGAAACAACTTGTCGACCTAATTCGAATAACATTTCACGTTTTGGGCAAAAGTAATCATATGGCGGTTTTAAAAAAAAACACAATTTTTTGGTGTTAATACTCAAAATTTTGAAAACCGTATTTTGACCATTGTATGGAAAAGTAACACATGCAAACAAAATCGAAGTAATTCAAAATATTTATGGATGTGAACATAACAACACTTTTTTAACACGGTTTCATAGTAAAAGTGGCACGTATCCCCGTGTAAAAAAAACTCAATTTTTAAGGTGCAAACTTAGCGCTGCCAATGTTACCAATATTTTTGTTTACAAACATGAAAAAGGAAAAGAGAATACGAAAATAAATGAACATTTTAATTTAAGGAGATTTTTTTTTCTTGCCGGAAAGAAAAACTTCGTGACAATTGAAGGAAGGAGGAGATTGTAAGAAGGCCACGAGGAACTACACGGAATAAGCAGGGGTCCATTTCATAACGTGGTTTATAGCAGGTCCCTTAAAGTAAATTCAATTCAAGTCTAGCAGACAGCATCGTCGAAGCATTAAAATGGAAATGAATCGATTTTGTATTCATTTCACTCCACTTTAATTAGTTTTCGCATAGTGAATAAATCTTACTTTCATCGATTCACTCCCAATTCACTTCCTGTCAAACGTGAGTAAGCTTATATTCATTTGCGATCTAGCCACCGTCGAAACTGTATCAATTAAAATTCAGTGTTCTAGTGTTCCAGTGTTGCTAGAAGTATTGTCATTAGACGATGCACGCATTTCTCTAACTTTGCTCGACCAAAAGCTCCCCGAGCTGACATGCGCGCTTCTATTTGATACTGCGGTGAGTTGTTGAAATAGCATTTGTTGCATTTGCGTTGGAGCTGTGAACACTACAGGAATCGCGTGATAGCTACTTAAATATCAGCAATTTCATTTATCATTTTATAAAATGATTGATTACACTGGTCGACAAACTCCGAAAAAAGTCTTAACCCAGAGCTCCATGCCAGTCTTCGCTAGGTTGGGTCCCAAATCCACCGAATATCGTATTTTGACCTTATGCGATTTGCATTTTTCTTCACAAATTGGCATCAAAATTGAAATTTTGATGTATTTTGAGAACCACTCAAATAACTGAATTTCGAGATCCTTGACATATAGCAAATTGGCGTCATCGACAAAGATGTATGGTTTCTTGAATTTCTCTGAAAAGCGTCCCTGAAATTCTCTGAAAAATTTCCTCGAAGTTCTGTGCAGAACTTCTCTGAAGTTCGCAGTTCTTCCCTGAAGATCTCTGCATAACTTCTCTGAAGTTCTCTGAAAGAACTTCCCTGTTCTCTGAACGGAGTAACCCTAAGTTGTCAGAAGAACGTACCAAATATACCAAAAGTGAGCTAGCGATAAACATTCATTACATAGTTCACAGACAGACCAGTGCCACGCAGTGAAATAATTCTGAATTATTAGGTCGACCGTCTTGAAGACCATGATTACTCGACTAAATTTTTCAAAACAATAAATTCATACATGATCTAGATATTAAAATACAGATATTACAAAACGTTCCCATGAACACTAGTACCTCGTAGCGGACGAGTTCAAAACTAATTTTAACACCATCCGAAAGGCCTCACTCAACCATACATCTTTATCGTAGACGTCAACGTGCTATATGTCTAGAATCTCGAGGTTCTGGTTATAAAGTAAGTTTACATGCACACTAGCGCCGCGTAGTGTGGTAACTCTGAAGTTTTTACCATCCTGAAGACCTTGGTCTACTAAACAGCTTTGCTGAATAAAGTGACTTCCTATATACGAAGGATCACGAGATATTTTCGGATGAAACAACAAAGGTCAATGCCTATACATCATTTGAGACCACCATCAATGGAATCCGCGCATGTCAGGGATTTACTGTACTTTGCTGTTTTTTGCTGAAATATGCTGCTTTTCAACGGCCATAACTTTTTCTGGTAAAGTTGGATCGACACAATTTCTGGTGCAAAGTTGTTTACTAAAGTCTGAAAAATTTTATAAAAATGCTTCTGGATCATTTACATTTATGCTAAGGCAGTTATTTTAGTAGTTCTCAGAATATATCAAAAATTCAATTTTTGATGTGAATTTGTGAAAAAAAAATGCAAATCGCATGAGGTCAAAATACGATATTCGGTGGTTTTGGGATCCAAGCTAACGGAGACTGGCATATAGCGCTGGGTCTAAAAAATCTCTGTCGACCAGTGTTATTGTTTTCGGTGCTACAATTACGTTAACTGATGGCACTGTTTATAAAATAATGAATGTCTCAGAAATGAATATGAATCCGCAAGTACATTATTTCCTATGAACTTTTCCCGAGTCTGTGGCCACCCTAAATTTCTCTAAATTTTACACAGAAATACGGATTTTTGAAATTGATATGTCCTAAAATGACTTTTTTCACATGTGTTATGAAAACTTCAAATTTATAAACCTTATCGGCATAAAGTTAAGGTCTATACATTGTTTATAGTGTTGTAAAATTTTCAGCCAAAAATATTGATAATTGACAAAGTTACAGTAGGTTGAACATGGCGTTTTTGGAATGATTTTTGCATGAATTTCAATTGTCCTGCTTCATACTAATTTTACATCGAAGGCTAAAATAAACACATGAAAAACTAAGTCGAAAATGTTGTTTTGACGATTGTTTTGCTGAAACTGACTAAGAAATGGCTTCCATGTTGTTAAGTTCATCGTCCCACGACGATTTTCAAATGAAAGTGAAACTGCACGACCCCGCTAGCAGAGAGGAAAGACTAGTCAATAATAACAAAGTAGATGTTGATCGAAATGAGTTTAAACATATTTAACATAATTGGAATAGACTCACCAAGTTCTACAAAGGCTTACTTCTTCCCTTTCGCTTTGCAATACTTGAGTTTAATTATCTTGAGAAAATTATCCAAAGACTCAAGTAATTTTCGATGTCCTGAGCCGACAAAGGTGTGTGATTTTCAGGACTTAAGAAGCAGTTAAAAAACACGAAAAAATTAATTCAATCAGATATACCTTCTTTCGAGTTGCGTCTGCTTCCGTTTGGGGACACTTAAATTAACAGGGAATGTTTGTTTGCGTTTCTGGATGTAAACTAAATTTAAATTACGTCAGATGTAAAAATAATAATATAAAAGTTCGTATAGACGCGTCAGTTCTAACATTTTCATGGAATTTTATTTCCGAAACACATTTTTGAGTCACATTGAATTTGATAAATTTTGCTTAACAATAATAAAATAAAATTATTGTATTTACCTATCCAAACTCTTTGAAGGTTGAAAACGTTGAAAAAGGTGTACTTTTGATAACGAGACGAAACTAACCAGCACGTTCCTGCATGGCAGGCTGTCTTTAAGCTTCAAACAGTCGTCAATATTATTTAAAGTAGCGTCATCACCCTCATCACCATCATCTTTCAAAAGCAAGCTTTTTCGTCGAAATCCAAGTTACTGGTTAACAATGTTTTCATTCTGTTCCAGTTTGTGCGTAGGAAAGAGTGAACACATTTCATGAACAGTATTTAGAATCTCAACAAAACATCTACTTATGAATTCTGATGAAGATGATGATGACGGTTGTATGCACATTCAGAACATTCATTCTAGAAGGGTGATGCAACGCAATATTACAAAAACAAGATTTTACATTTAAAATTTTGCGAACATCATTGAAAGGAAAATGTGAATGTTGCCCAAGGGGTTATTCAGGTCACTTCATCAGTTATCATAATTTCGCTGAAAGCAACTCCATCATGTAAATGCCCTAACGCAGTAATCGATGGAATCTGATCAGCCACAGCTGCGGAAAACCCCAAAGTGAGTTCGCCTGATTGACGAATATAAAACTGGTTGGATCCAAACCGATTGCAATCGGACATATCGACGTCATTTGCGACAAGTGTCAACCTTGCCGTTGCCATTCCGTTGGGGCATTAGGTTATTCCAGGTCGTCACAAAACACTTGGAAGATCTAGATTACTTGTCATAACTGTTATTTTACCCGTTTTATAGGGTAAAATTGAACCTTTTTTTTATATAATTAATTCAATTTTGAGGCTCCCCATTAACGTTAAACTAAAATTAAACTTATGAAATGTGACTAAATATTAAAGCAAGAAGAATTAATCCAAAGCCCCAAAAACTTATTCATTTTTGCAAAAAGAGCTTCTCACAGTTGGTGAGGATTACTCAAACTCGTTCAAACTCTGTAGTGTGAATATTTCAAAAATTACATCAGTCTAGTATTTATGTCAAAATGTAGAGTATGAAATATATGAAATCGTTATATTTTTGTACAAATTTTAAGGACAACTCATTATTCTACATGATTTTTATGATGCTTGTTAACCTGTTAACTACAAAAATCGGAGTTTTCAAGCTTCTTTTTAAATTTATCTTAGATATTAATAGATGTGGTTGACCTGTTTGGTTCAGATTCAATTGATAAAAAATGCATCATACAAAGACTAAAGTACTAGAACAGTTACTTGGTATATTTCAAAAATAATACATAAATAAAATTTAAAACTGTGCTCTTTCGCCAGTAATAAAATTAACCCAATGTCCCATTCCCCATTCTCCCGCAGAAAATATGTATTTTATCCTCCACACCGCACGACACTTGTCCCGATTGCTGCCACGGGTCAAATTCTCCACAGACCAAAAAAAAAAGAACAACACAACGAAGACGAACGGCACGCGGCCAGATTTTTTGTTTCTTCTCCGTGCCAGCCGCTCGTAAATCACTCCAAGGCTGCCCGTTGATTTTGTTTAGTCCACCAACCAGCGGAGCACTCATAAACATTAGATTTTTCTTTCCTTCATCATAAACACCATCGATGGTTCACTTAGGACGCCGCGCAAGCGTCTTTCAACAAGCTATCTTATGACCTTTTGCGAAGATCAATCGAATGAAAAAAAAAAAAACAAGGAAAAGAATAATCTTCACTAACTCAACCCGAAACGGAATGACTGGGTGTCGTTTTTCATCCGGAGCATCACTTGACTAGGAAAATTTTCCAAGTCACTCATCTTCCTGGGTGAGGCTCAGACTAGGCGGAGACAACGGCGACGTCGATAAGCAACGCTGGTAATTATTCATAATTGCTGGCCACTTTTTCGGTGTAATCCACTCAAGATCCACTACCTTCAATAGATTTCCGTACAGGCTGGATTCTGGGTTGGGCTGTATGAGAGGCTTCAGGATTGCTCCATTACACTGTGGGGGGAAAACGGGAAGGACACTGATGCTGATAGGGGAGAGAGCAGTGCAAATAAAATTGCTTCTGCTGCTGATCACACCTACTACCGAGACGCGATACCGGATAACGCGTCCAACTTGGCGAACGTTTGACGAAGGAATGAAGAGAGCTCCGGTTCTGGTTCTTTTCGATGGCACCTCGGTTCGTGTGGGATTCCGTTTCTACCCCCATAAGGCACCGATTGGAGGGCTCCTGGTGGGAGAGCAAGAGAGAACTGGAGAACATCAGGACCCCCGCCCGGTGGGTGGACACAGTTGCAAGCTTTCGGCTGGCTTGTTTGTTGCAGTGGGTGGTTGGGAGATTTTCGATGCGACAAGTGTGCAAAATGTCGCTGGGTTGTTTGTTTCAAACGGAATGCGATGCTTAACAGGATTTCAAGGTGTAGGGAAAGATTTTTAATGAATTTTTAATGTAGGTTGTACGGGTATTTATCGAAATTTTTGAACATATTTTTATTTGATGGGGTGTTATAACGCAAAAGATTTACCTCTATGTATTCATAATATTATAATAGAACCATGACAATGGTGTAGCATCGTTTCGATTCGTTGTGTTCCATTTGCATTGAAAAGTTATTAGGAGCTCTCGGATCGTATACAGGCGGCTGATATTCTACATGTTATATTAAATTTGATGGGAAATTTTTTGAACGATCTTCAATTTGTTTGAAGATAAAATTTTCAGGCCAAGCATCAGCAGTTGTTCAATGTCTAGCTGATGCTACTTTCGATAAATGTGAATCTCATTGTGGCAGGGATCTTTCTTTCAGTAGAAATTTTACAAATTTTCTACAATTCTGATCACGAAATAAATCGATAATATCTTATGTGTTAGTCAGAGACTCAATTTTTCAACGGTTTGTTAGTCTAAAGCAAAGCATGACGTCTTATGTAACAACAAAAGTTCGTATTTTTCGGTGTATTAAATTTGCCGGTTCCTTGAAATCGGAACCAACTATTCCATAGTAAAATACCTACTGATAAACAAAAGTACTAGGAGGTGCTCCTTTTGGAAGTTTCTTGTATGTACAAGAACCTTTTCTATTGATAATGATAACTATTTAGACTTTCCGTTAGTTCTAACTGAGAGTGAGTACCTGCCAAATAAAGAGTTTAGTCAAAGATAAATACTGTGAGTACCCGATGATCTATTAGCCAAAAAAGAATCAGCCCAATATTAAAACACGTCTTACCTCAATGATAGTGGGTGATGACAAATGACAAACAAGTTGGTCGTTGTCTTCACAAGGGTTGTCATGGCTAAGGCGATGGGTAACTGCAAATATACTCCTGTACTGAGGAGTATTGGACGCCCTTTCAGCCCACACATATCTTCCCTCTTCAAAATGTCCGAAACAACCGGCATCAAAGATTTTGAACTTGACAACAGCAACGTTTAATTTCATTGCCCGGAAATTTCACAAATGCACTGCCACTGAAGATTCTTTTCCGTATATTTTTCTGCAACATGTTCTGTTTCTTTCCCGTCATCTTCTTTCTGTCATCTTCTTCTCCACCATGTTTTACTTCGTTTCCTCCTATTCCTACACCGTACTTTCGGCCATGCTCTTCTTCGTATTTTTTCCTTTTAATTATCTTCCTCTCTATCATCTATTTCTGAGTTATCTTCCACTGCGCCATCTTCTTCTCGATCAACTTCCTCTCCTCTGCGCCATATTCTTCTCCGTCATCTTCATCTTCGTCATGTTATTCTTCGTTTTCTTCCTTTTTAGCATCTTCCGTTCCGTCATGCTCTTCTTTAATTTCTTCCTTTTCATTATCTTCCTCCCCATAATCTTCTTCTTAGTCATCTTCCTCTACGTCATCTTTCTCTCCATCATGTGTTTTCGATTCCTTTTCATTATCTTCATTTCCATCGTCTTCTTCTTTGTAATCTTCCTCTCCACCATCGTCTATTCCGTCATACTTTCCTCTGTCTTCTTCCTCCTCATCATCTTCCTTTTCAATGTTTTTTCCTCCATTATGCTATTTCACGACTTCTTCCTCGGTATCGTCTTCCTTTTTTCGTTTCTTTTGATATTTATTTTCATATACTTCTGTTTTTCTTCTTGTCCTTGGGATTCTTAAAATTCACTTTTGTCTTCGTTTTTCATAGTTTCCGATAAATGTTGCTATCATGCAGATACTTCAGCAATCGCTATCACCGTCGTTGCACAACGCCGAATGAAGGCTCGAGGTTTCGATTCCATATTTTGTCCTGACCGCTTCAAGATTTCTGCAGTGCAGGCTAATGTCATCCCCAACTGTCACATAACACTCCCATATCGAGTGAGTACCCCCTGATCATCGGAATCATTCTGATCGATCAACTTTCTGTTTCACGTTTAATCCCTTATAGTTTGATTCCTGTTAGCTGCCTCCAACGTTCTTCCCACTGTTGACGAATACCTAGAATCATTGCCTTAATAGCATTCTCTTTTGGGACAGTGACGTTGATTGGTAAGCTATTCCTGGCATCGCTGGCGAGTCGATCTGCTTCGTCGTTGCCGCGATTCCGGATTCAGTATTCAATTTCTTGTAACCAAGGATGTTGTGAATTACCACATTGTATGGTCCAAAGGCCTCCGCCGAAAATACTACCAGCAACTCCTGTACTATGGACCGCACTCTATCCAGCTTTAATCTGTCGCTTCACGGCCCACACAATATATGACCTGAGTTCATACCACATTCGATTAGTTAACCGCATCCGAACGGCGATGTTGGGAAGTTGCAAATCAACTATCCTTAGCCAGTCAGACGCTCTTTGCGCAACTGGACGATCGACATTTCGTTGGCTTTCTCCAGCATTCGGATTGTTAATCGAATCACAGCATACTGAACTCGGAGGTTGTTCAATATGTTGAACATGCGCTCTCCAATCTGCCATTTCCTTAGCGATCGCAGGATACCTTGCCTCCAAGTTGTGTCGTACGCTTTCGACAGATCGAGTGATGCTTTTAGACAGTGTTCGTCCCGATTGGGCAGTGTTCTATCCAACTTCGCCAAGTATGTGTCGACACCTTTTCCAGCTCTAAAGGCGTGTTGTCTCTTATCCCGTTCGACTCCAGCTCAGTCGCCAATCTGTGGTTTACGATACGCTCGAGCACCTTCGCAATACAGTTGAATCGGAGCAATTTGGCTTCGGAATTGGCACAATTATTCCGGTTCCCCAGCTGAGAGGAAATAGGAGAGGAAACGCAATCTTGACGGATGCTGATAGACGTCGAAGCATCGGATACCCTGTCGAGTCGGCACCTGTAGAGACACTTCAGCCTTTGTCGAGTGCCCATAGTAGCTCATCTAGGGTGAAGTCCGAATTATAAATATCGTTGGTATCTGAAAGAAAGTCCATGCGATTCCATTCCGCTGTTTCTTCGCTGTTTAAAATAGTTAGTGATAGCTAGAGGTCACCGTTCTCTCACAGTAGTGTTGAGCCAATACTTCCGCCTTATCGGTGTACCCGTTGTTTCGTCTGATAACCGCCTTACTGTGTTTTTTTCCCAACGAAGTCCTACCATGATCATTTCTTAGCATCCTTCACTGCTTTCTTAGCTGTTGCCTTCGCTTCCTGGAACTGTTTCAATAAATCCGTTGTGTTCGGTCCTGCTGCTCTGATACGTTTCAGTTCTCTAAGCTCTAAGCAAGTTCTCTGCGTATCTTTGTTGCCACCGAGTTCAGAACTATTTTCGATAATCTCAAACACAGTCGTTCTTTAGCCGAGTTAGGTTTTCATTAATGTAGTGATCTCAAATTGATTGTCTTCTGTTGATTTTGTTAAGGTGTTCATTTGGAGTTTTCCGTGTTTTAGTTAACTGTAGATAGTCTCTTGCTCTGAACTGACCGGCTTGTCGTGCCACAAGTGCTCAGTAAGGATTCATGGTCACGACCCGAAGCTAAGAATAAGTTCCATTGTGGAAATATCACATCAAGTAGTTTTTCCACCTGCTACAGGGGATCGTGTGCCTGGAGGTCACATGAGGAATTTTACTATTCACATTAGGTTCGTAGTTGCAGCGCGCCTTAGATCCATCCTGATAACATGTAAGGACATCGCGGGAAATAGAGGCAAAATACAGTTTTTATGTTTGTTTGTTGTTAGGATATGATAGTATATTATTGCATATAAATTGGTTTCAGGTTATCGAAATTAGGGATCTACTGTCTTTTGCATGATGTATTTTAGCTCCTCCAGGTCATCAGGTATTGTAAAACAATTCAAAATATGAAATTCATTTTTTTCTCATGCCTGTCTTTCATTGTCAAAATTTTCTGGTTCATAATGGATGCGCAAGTTCTTTTATAATGTAATCATGTCCCTCTACTATATATTATCTTATATGACATTGGTTATTCATTACCATTACCATTCACCTTTATCATCATAATTACCAATTTGTGTTTTTGTTATTTACATATTGACACAAAAATAATTTTATAATTTTTACCTAACAGTTTATGTATACTTTTAATTATTATGTCTTATATGTCCAATTCTAATTAAAATCCTTTCTTCGCCTTTTATGATTCAGAAACATATAGTGCATTGAATACAAGTAGCTGCAATGGAATCGGGGGTAGGCTTTTGCACTTATTATAGGAAAGGCTTGTAAGATGGAACACGATCCGTATTTTGCTCGTAACATGTATTATTTTTAATTTTTTCGCGGATACAAATACATCTTTCGAAAGAAAAACTTATAGGCTCCAAGGAACTGATTATTTATAGTCATTAAAAAAAAAGTTATGACCTATTTTCGAGATCCATCAAAAATTGCAATTTCAAAAAATGGCTTGTAAGATGGAACATGATTCGTTTTTTGTTCGTAACAAGTATAGTTTTTTTTTATTTCGAGGATCTTTCGAAAGAGGAACTAAAAGGCTCCAACTTTACCCACGGAACTGATTATTTAAAGTTATAAAAAAAAATTATGACCTATTTTCGAAATAAATCGAAAATTGAAATTTCAAAAAATGTATTGTTATATTTCAATTTATTGTTGATTACATGGCATTTCCAAACATAAAAAATATCATTCATATGTTTTAAAACGAAAAATAAAATGTGTTCCATCTTACAAGCCTAACAGTGTTCCATCTTACAAACATGACACCATATACAAAAAACATCAAAAAATTGTTTCACTTTACGATTTGTTTGGAAATGCCTTTGGATCATAAAAATACACCAAAAATGCTAGCCAACACAAATGCTAACCTTTTGATATCGATGGGAAAATCAAGATTTTGATGAATTGCTGATATCGAAGGAAACGCTGGTCGACATTGTCCAAAATGCAGCTGTACAGCTTTCGAGCCCTGGTTTTGGCACGAGACTTTTGTTCCGGAGTTTGTTTGGGCACTTTCTGCTTTTTGTACGTCTTCAAGTCATTCCTGCGCTTGATTCGTTGAATCATTCCGATGCTGGTCCTGAACTTCTTGGCTAGATCGCGAGTAGAGGCAGATTTGTTCCGTTGAATATAATCCACAACTTTTTGGTCCAAATCGGGGTTGCTGGAGCCGGGTTTCCGGCCACTTCTTGGTAAATCCTTGAGGGAGCACTCCTTACCAAACTTTTCGATGATGCGTTTTACACTTGCCGGGTGAACATTTACTCTTTTCGCAATCTGGTTGTAAGTAACACCCTTTTCGGTGCACCAAGTGTGCAGAATTTTCTTTTTAGTCTCAAATTCAATTCGCGACATTTTGAATACAACTTTATCAACGGAAATGAATGAACCGAATAATCATTTTTGACATGTAAACAAAGCAAATGGCGCTTACACGCTAAAAATATATACAGTAGTTTATGCGTAATAACGCATCGAATGTTTATAACTACTTTTCGATACACTCCTTATTATATAAATATTTCATGGAAATGGATGGGGCCATCAGGGCACCCGATTGAAGCACTCTGGATGGGGAGAGTGAGTATGCCAACTCCCCATTGCTAATAGTTTGTGAATTGAGGGTGGGCTTCATCCCGCCCATTGCGGAATCCTCATGTTAGATAGCTCGCTCTTATGACCAATTGTTCAATCTTGTTGTTTGAAGGAGATTATATATATCCCTGTGGAAACGTATAAGTGATGCTGCCTATCGTTCCACTCAACCCGACCCCTCGTAAAATGACATGATTAGGATAATCAGTGGTTATTAAAGCTCGATCAAGTCTATCAGAGAGGACTGCCCCTTGCTGTCGGACTTAGTTTCCATGCTACAATGGGTGGTAGTACATATCATACATCATACGTCATATACTGCCTGTAACCGCATATCACTCCCATATTACTTTTTGACGTTTTTGAGTTATGTTGCGTAATTGCCTTATTTTTTATCACATTTTCGAAAGCAATAATAAAATTTAGCAGTTAGTTACAAAAAATGTGAAAAAAATATCAAGTCGGTTTGTCCCATCTTGAAAGTAACCGCATATGAGTATCATTATTGAAGTAACCGCATATGAGTCCCGTTTTAGAAGTGGCAGTAAAATAAAAATGTTTAACACCTTTTAGAATTATGGTTGTACTTCTCAAATGTTTAATCCTCTTTTGAGACAAAATAAGATAATAAATTAAGCAAAAAATGTAACTGTAAACAGGAATAATATTGGAATAAAAATCCATTCTACCGATCAGTCTCCCATTTGTCCCGTTTGAGACAATTCAATTAAAGATCTCTTCTTCTCTTCCTCAAACAATGGTAAAATGGTTTTAAGTTATTTGGTTTTTCCTTTCAGCGTCAATGCCTCGAGGTTGGCTCTTCTTTTTCAATTGGCCTTCCATATCAAAGTCGTCAGCTGATATTAGTTTTTCTTATTTGTTTGTAAACAATTTGCAGCACTTCAAGTCCTCACCTTTTACAGAGTTACTGTAGTGAAGATACAGGGATCCTTACTTCACGATAATATCTCTTTGGAATCCTAATGGCCGCACTCTTTGACGCATCCGAAATTCTCCAAAATTATAAATTGTTTTTTTTTCGATTTTTTTGTTCCGGTGTTCATTGTCTCCGTCTCTGTGGCAAAAATGCTACTATCTAAATCATTATCCGCATGTATAAAACGTGAAACATCATTCAATGCGTTGCGGACTTTCTCATTTGAGGATGGAGCATGTAAAGCTGCTTCACCTTGAAGATTATTATCCACTGACACAAGTTTTTCTGCTTTTATGGAACAAAAACTTTCACATGTTGCATCCTCACCAGAGTGCTTTTAAACTGATCTGCATTTTAAAATAAGAATTGGCTCACATAATCGAATGGCCATGATCCCTTTCTTCCTTGTCCGACTAAGAAGAAGTGAAATTCGACCAAAACCCATGCATTTTTTCACGATTTTAGATAGAAATAACTTACCAGCTCTTGTCTTCGCATCAAATCCACAATCTTCGTCGACAGAACTTTCATCACTATCACCTAAGTAACTGTTGGTTTTGCTCTAGGACATTTTGATTTCGTAAAGAAATGCGAAATCTCCGTAAAACACAAGCTTAGAACAGCAATTTTCAACTCGTTCTAGTCGGTCAAATATTACATAATACGCTAAATAACGAGAGCAGGTTTCGCGTCTTTTTATGTACAAAATTTATAATTCTACATTTTTGGCCACGTTGATCATATCTTATGAATGTATTACATGGTGAAGGGAGAGTTAAAATGGTTGGAAAATGTTTTACATAATATTTGAACGATCCCCATTACAAAGCATACCGCATCAGAGTGATATTGTTGAACAAACAGAATGGGACTGGTATGCGGTTACATTTATGCTTGATGGACAAAGTAACTGCATCTTTCGTCACAATGCGTTTTTTCCTCAAGAACACATTTTTTTTACTTATTTTTTTATTGTATAGTAAACAATGCATACTATTACATAAAAACTATCAAAATAAAGAGTAAAAAAGTACGCCAAACTGGCTGATTCAAGAAAAATGCATTCCCAACTTGAATGATCGTTTTCTCAGTTTGCTGTTTTTCATTATGGGACTGATATGCGATTACAGGCAGTATAGAACACATCTTGAGTTTTCTTCGTGTTTCAGTACATGTAGAAAACATGAAACTGTTCATGAAGATATGTAAGACATCTGACAAAATTGACAATTTTTACATTTGATTTAAGAAAAAAATGTTGGAACTTAATGTAAAAAAAACATTAGTGGTGGGTTATATTAGGGATATAATCGCAAGGTTCACGTAGGACCGCGTTGGTTTAAAGTACTAAGGGTAACATCTAATTTATGGTTGGTTAAAATATTAATAAAATAGTTCTACAATTTTGCTTTGGATCCGTCCCTTCTTATGAAGTTTGCTCCATACTGCACTATCGTGATCCTCATCATTCTGGGCCATGCTGTTCAACGCTAGTATATACACTTGATATTGTCTTTCCTTGTATTCTCCCATACGCGGGGTAACGGTTCTGTGATGATGTTGTTTTGAGAAGGAAATAATTTCTCATCACCATGAGGCTCTAGGAGAAGACAGCATTTTTTTGCTAGAACAAAGTTGTTAAGAGAAAGTATTGATAGTTCCGTTAGCTCACGGCAGGCTGTGAAAATTGAATAGAAGTAGTTTGAAATTGAGCGGAGGGCATTGTGAGGTAGTATTTCGAAACAGGAACACAAACTTTTACCAAGCATCCCCATGCGGGGTATGTCAAGGCATGATCGAATGCACCACCTAGTATATAGCACGCGAGACGAACCGAAATGATTTCATAAGGGACGAATTGTCAGTTTTCAGTGGCCCGAAATTGTATCATTGGGTAGACATGGAAAGCGGTAACTGTCCAATTAACCGGTCTTGCAAGACTCTGTCTCCCATACCACAATCGGGTGGACTGTGACGGGTGAACCAAACCCTGTTCGAACCAGAGTTCGAGTCGAAAACTGAAATCATTTCGGTTCATCTCACGTACCAAATACTAGCGTTAAAAGCATTGCCTTGAATGAAGAGAGGCACGAAAATACAGTACGAAGCAAAATTCCAGGCCTCAGTTATAAAATAGACACCGGCAACAAAGCAAGATAATTTTGTAGCTGAGGGGTGTTGCTATTTATGTATTAATCATGGAATAAAATTAAATGAAATAAAAATAAGAAGACAATTTGAACCATTTGTTACCCGTCTTTGAGGACCCGGATAAGGAAAAACACATTTTCACCTTGTTTATATGGAGATTTGAATGACAGCAAAAGTAGGTCATTTTTATGTAAAAAATTGAACTACTTATACTAATAGCACGTAATTATAATTTCAATGCAAATATTTTGAAAGTTTTTCTAATCAAATGGAGTATGAATGAAGTCATTGTGTTCAGTTGAACGAGAGTTATTAGCGTTCACAAACTTTTCACTTTTGCGTAACGCTCTCACTTTTCAAAATTTTGAAATGACACCCGTTATAGAAAAAAGAAACGTAGTCCTACGTTAAAAAAATGCAAATCCACATTGTTTACAAGAAAACACACAATATTGCAAAAATCCATTACACTCGGCCAGAAACATGTGATACCCCTTCTTGAATATTGCAGCATAGTTTAGTCTATATAGTGTATCAAGATACACATGTAAGCCGTATAGAGCCAGTTCAAAACCAGTTTTTGTTATTTGCCCTACGAAAGTTAGGTTGGACGACTTTACCTATGCAGTCTTATGAGTCACGATGTATGTTGATAATTTAGATGTGCTTAAAAAAAGAAACAATTCGCAATGATAGCTTACATGAATGATGTTATTGTCAGACTTTAAGTATTATTTGTAAATAAAAACTGGTCTACAATTGACTGACGACAAATAAATATATAGAAAAGTTCTAAATTTAATCTTGATTCAGAAAAGAAATTCTGAGAAATTCTCTTACATAACACATCGGTCAATAAGTCCCAGGACTATCTACGAGATGGCACCACTAATAAAATATTTATATGATTTTTCAAAAGTAACAACCTTCAAAAGACTACTGTCAAAATTTCATGACTATTGGTTTATTATTTATCGAGTTACAGTGGTTTAAGTGCCGCTGCCTTTGCGATTCTTAAAAACGATGGATTCAAAGCTATTTTGTGTGTTGATATATCATTGTTTTTTTTTATGGGAAATAACACCGATCAAGCCCCAGCTTGGCTTGAAAAATGTTATCCGGACTCTGCTTCATCGAAAACGACCATCAAACGATGGTTTTCCAATTTCAAACGTGGCCAATGAGGCAGTTATTCCGAAAAATATTGAAAAAAACCTGAAAATCATCATGGGAAATCGCAAAGTGAAATTGCAAGATATAGCTGACACTCTGAAGGTATCAAAAGAAAGTATTTACATCATCATAAACGAACATTTGGGTATGAAAAAGCTGTTTTCCGAATAGTCTGTTCGTCAATTCAAAGACGGTGATGTAAATAAATAAATGGGTATCGCGTTTGCTCACACCAGAGCAAAAACAACAAATTCAAAGAGGTGTTTGGACATGTTCTCGCGAAATAAGACGGAGGTTTTGCGTCGATACATCACAATGGATGAAACATGAATTTACCATTTCACTCCGGAATCAAATCGGCAGTCGGCTGAGTGGCGTGCAGACAGAGAAAGCCATCCAAAGCGTCCAAAGACTCAAAAACCGGCTTGTAAGATAATGGCCTCTGTATTTTGGAATGGGCTTGAAATTTTATTCATTGACTAATTGGAACATGGAAAAACAATAAACAACGACTATTATATCAGTTTCTTGGATCCTTTGAAGGACGAAATCGGCCAGAAAAGACATCATTTGAAAAAGAAAAAGGTGCTCTCTCACCAAGACAATGCACCGTGTCACAAGTCAATAAAAACAGCCGCAAAAATGGTCGAATTGGGTTTCGAATTGCTACCGAACCCACCGTATTCTCCAGATCTGGCCCCAGCGACTACTGGTTCTTCACAGAACTCAAAAAGATGCTTCGTGGAGAGAGATTTGGCTCAGATGAGGAAGTGATTGCTGAAACTGAAGCATATTTTGAAGGTCTCGACGAATAGTTCTACACCGGTGGTATCGAAAAGCTTGAGAAACGTTGGTCTCCCTAACAAGGATCATAACCTGAATTCTACGATACCGATGAAAATGAACGGTTTCGGTATCGATAAACTACGATGGTACAGCATTGCGGAATTGACTTGTTCATATGCAAATCTAAAGAGTGTGCTAATTATCAGGCAGCCACTGTATATTAATTCATTTTCAGCTCATTTTTGCCAATATTTTCGAGATAAATTTTCCCTCTACGATCTACCCCGCCACCACTTCTATTGATAAGAATTCCATGGAGACGCTTGGTATCTCGTACAAACATGTTGCACGACATGTCTGATATATGCAACACACTGCTCTCTCCCTATCCAAACAGGTCATTCTCCTTTCGACTTGTGCTCTCACCACCGTCTTACTGATGGCTTTACGCGACTCTCCTTTCTCTCAAGTAACCCAGAACCATTATCTCTCTCTCTCGCTTTCTCTATCTCTCCCACCCCCCAAAGGAAAAGAGGACGCAACCCCCTTGATAAAACCCGTTCGTTTCTCGCGGGCCGAGCAGTGCGTGAAATAAGGCTATCGCTTTTATAACCGTCATTTTCCACCCCCACCTCCGACCGGCTAAGCCGTAGATGTTGTGACTATCGAATAACCTTATCTATGCAGAGGAGCAATGATGGAGGGGGCGGAGACGTGGTATTTATAATTTTGCAAACCAAGCGAAACCGCGCCATCAGGTTGAATTTAATCGCTGGCGACGCATCGACCGCCCTGCTCAAACCGGCTGGCATCGATGAGAGTTTTGCGGATAATTTATGGTCAGCAAGTTTTCGGACGGCTTCCGAGAAAAGTGTAGCTGTAAATCCAATTTGCCACTAGTAATCAACGAAGCATGTTGGTTGATGCCAAATGAGAACAAGCACTCGACAACCTGTAACTGCTAGCGTGACTTTTGCCGAATTGTTCTGAACGGTCACGTTCCTCAACAGTGGTCGACTAGTAAGCCAATAAATCACCGATTATCCGCTAAGTATTCCGTAAAAAATAACCTAAATAAGTCTTCGGTTGTCGCATGACACGTTTTGGCAATCCTTTCATTTATCCAGACGCCATTTACCGTATTCCCAGCTTCCGCAGGTCAGAAACAGAGGCATGCTATTAAATGAAATATTCATGACTTCTCTGAGTGAAAGCTATCCTTGGGGAATGGAGATCGTTAACTGTCCGAGACATTATCGGTTGCGGAGAGAAAGTGTGATCCAAATTATTCGAACTGACAAGGAAAGTTCGTTGGTGGGTCGGTATATTCGCTGGGTGATGTTGATAAACAGAGGGTAGCAAAAAAGGAATCATGCTTTGTTACAATCAGCAACAACAGCAGCAGTAATACGCACACACTTGAAGGTCGCTTAGAGGTTATATCATGCTATCAACCACTTTTCTGCTGCTGTTCCTCATTCCTGGATGCGGACGGATACTACGAACGTTAGACAGCGCTAGAGCTTCTGGCAAGACGTTCGAAAGCGCGCTCGCTCCGTTGGGTTTGTTTTGGTTGGCTGTTGGTGTAAGTTTTTTGCCAAACCACCCTCGGTAATTTACCACCGCCCCACGCGCCCTAGATTGGCCCGGTCCGGATGGCGCCCCGGTAGTAGGTACTGGTGATTCATTTGCTCTCATCGGGCAGCTTATGCCGTACGTGGTATTCCATCGTAAGGGGTATAGATGAGAGCAGTTGCCAGATTATTGAATTTGAATATATAATGAAATTTTCTGGCAACGGGTAACGAATTTTCCGGTAACTATTGTTGATGTTGATAACCTTATGCTAATGGTATTATTTGGGGCATCATTTTCAAAGGACAGAACTTTGAAACAGGGTTCACTGCGCTTGAAAGGCATGAACCAATACTGAAAATACAACGTTATATAAAACGAAACCTCAGTGTGATCCACAAAACAACACACTTTTCTGCAGCGCGCATTCAACAAAACATATTTCTAATTATACCATATTTTTCTTTGATTTTAATTCGTATTGGGAATGGATGATTTGTAGAATAGACGCAATATTAAGCTGCTTATACAAACAAATTACGGAGAATTCGTAAAAAAAATAGTATAAGTGCATTATATAAAAATTGCAAGGCAAATTTTATTTAAAACAAGCTGTTGATGGCATATTTATATCATATCAATATTCACTTTTGGTTTGAATCATCAAGATCAAACGAAATGTTATGATAACCGTGCATTAATCGTTAACCGTCAAGATAGAACTCGTACACCGGGAGGGTACACTTGGCACTATCCATGACTTGAAGAATACGTCTTCTATTCATCGGAGTACTCTGTGAAATTTCGGTCTTCTTGGTTATGGCCAGGAATGACGACATGACTGAATGCTGAACAATGAACAATTATTTGACAAATTTAACCTAAGTCTTTGAATGACCCAGACACTACAATTTAAAACTAAATCCAAACAAAAGTATATTTTTGCCAATCAGAAGTATCCTTATTTTTTTTTTTGTTCCTTTATGATCGAGATTTTCAGTCCTGGACTGGTTCATCTCTCGCCGTAGTAACTCAAATATCTTTTGGGTGAATCCTAGAGAGTTTTAGCTGTTTAGGGGAATACCTGTAACTTATTTAATTCCAACTTCCTTTGCTTATCTTAACAGATACGCGTATTTCGTCTACAATGTGCAGACTTCTAAATGGAAAATACTAATTTTTCTTCTCATTTCTAGTTACTTTTTGGGTATTTCAGTAACTTGTTCGGGGCTGAGTTTCGAGCGTGAGAGGTATAGATGTTAACCACTATGCAAAGGGTAGTCCCTCCAGAAGTAACCTAATTAGAGCATAAGATTACCGACAAAGGAATCCCCGACGACTCAAAGTTTTCAGCAGTCAAAAATTTTTCTGTTCCAACAATTACTGACGACCTGCCGGCGTCGGTGGTGTAGTGGTAAGCGTGACTGCTACTGGCACCCCAGTGGGTCTGGGGTTGTGCGACCAATTGACATCGGTGGTTTTTCTGAGGCGAAAAAATCTGGTCACGTCTTCTAAAACAAAAACAAAAAACAAAATAATTATTATATCGGATCCAAAAGAAAATCAAGAACTATGTACAGTCACAGTTGATGGTATTCAGAAACAAGAGCCAGTTTGTCAAAGCTTGAATGAAATGCTTTGACGTTTGCATTACAAAAATGGACAAAAATTGCCAATTTTTCATGAGTTTGCCTCCACCCGCACTGACAAAACTACCCCTGCAGCATCAATCATAGTAACCCATGAGTCAGCAGACAAAATTTGACAGCTCTACCAGTCGAACTCTAACCATGATGGCAAAAACAGTGAAACAACACCGTTCAGAAGAGTGCGCGTTCAAAGAACGGCACCCCGCCGCGTCGAAAACGGACATCGTGCGGCACTATGTGGACGCCGGATACGCCCGTTCCGGCATCTACAACATCTTGACACTATTAGACTACAATCAGAGCATCGAAAAAAACCCGGTTCCGGACGACCGACGACCCTGAGCGACAAGAAGCTCCAAAGGATGCTGAAGAGAAAGACCACGGAAAAAGTGGCTAAATGGTGTACGGAATCAAATTGCGACACACACAAATATTCGGCAAAATTCGCCCGTTCATCTTCAAACTTTCAGGAAGTAAAATAAAACATGTTATAAATATTTACACAGCAGACGAGACACTGGCAAAGGCAAAGCAAACACAACAGCAGCGTAAGGGACAAGTAGCACAATTTTTGTTGTTATTGTTCCCACTGGTAGTGTTTTGTGTATCTCTCTCCCATATGGTAAAATCGTTGTCTGTAGGGGGACTCTACAAAAAAACATCTGATTTAATTTTTTTTTTATTCTAATTTTTTTATTAAATTTAATTTTGAATTGATGTAAAAGGAGATGTTCGCTTATCACCATGAGGCACCAAGAGTGAACATTAATGTTTTTGGCTAGAATGAAAGATCATCAGAGAAAGTGTTGAAAGCTCCGTCAGAGTGCGGCAGGTTGGAAATAGAACAGATGTTTAGGAAATTGAGCGAAAAGGGCATGTGTACAGTAGTGGTACTCGAACCAAAGACGTCCATTTTTGCCTAACATCCCACCCCGGGGTAGGTCTATTTCGTTACTCCACGCACGGAGAATACATAACATAGCAATTAATATTTGAATGGATGTTTCTAAGGGGGGCGACTTGCCTCTCAAAGATGTTTTAGGGCGCGCTGTTACCAGCCGTCTTCTGCATCTCCTTGGGGTGTCTACTTTCGGCAGAAAGTGAAAGCCCTAGACTTTTTGGGCACTAAACGAAATTTGACGCGTTGTTATCCGGGGACCAAATTTCATCAGGTCAACCGAAACAAACTGCGTGTTACTGCACCTACGTATGAAATTGCAAATGATAATGCTAGTGACGTAGGTTACAATGCCGAGTACTACGTCTACATCCCATCTCGAAATGTGGAGATAGATGGTTTGGTTACTGCAGCGATCCTGACGTGTGAAGACGTTATGGAAGGTATGAGGCACCTTTCTGATTCTGTTTTGTCTACCATTGAAATTCTGGAATGCAAACAATTCCATGCTGCATCATTGGTAAATGTAAGAAAAACGTATCTACCTTTCCCAAAATTTGTTGAAATTGATAATGTTTTTTTTTCAGTGCGCCTTTTTGTACCAATGGTACTTAGTTTATTTACGGGATACCACCGGAAGTAACGGTTTTCTGTACGAACCATTCACAATGTTGGAATTTTCTATGGCACTTCTTTCATCGAACAACTTAGCTCCGGGAAGCGATATGATTAAACTGAACTATCTGAAAAATCTCCCCAATATCGTTAAAAGACGATTACTTAACCTGTATAACACTTTCATGGAATTAAACATAGTTCCACCCGCATGGAGGCAGGTTTAAGTAATCGCTATTCAAAAGCCTGGGAAACCAGCGTCTAATTACAATTCTTACCGTCCGATCTCTATGCTGTCTTGTTTAAGGAAATTGTTAGAAATAATGATCCTATCACGACTAAACAACCTTTTATCAAATACGCAGTTTGGTTTCCGAAAGAGCAAAGGAACAAATGATTGTTTAGCGTTGCTTTCATCTGACATACAACTGGCCTTTGCACACAAGGAGCAATTGGCTTCAGTGTTTCTGGATATTAAGGGCGCATTTGATTCAGTTTCCATAGATATACTGGCAGATAGCCTGCACAGTAGTGGTTTACCAGGAATTTAAAATATTTTTTTTTGTATAATTTACTGTCAGAAAAACAAATGACCTTCAATCTAGGCCAACTGACAACTTCCAGAATTAGCTACGTGGGCTTACCCCAAGGCTCATGTTTACTTTAAAAATTTTATGTTAAAGATATTGATAACTGCTTGGAAAATAGATGCACGCTCAGACAACTTGCAGACGATGCTGTGCTCTCCTTTAGAGGTCCACGCGCGGAAATCTAGCAAAGACCATTGCAAAATTCCCGAAATAATCTGTTCTTCTGGGCCAGAAATTTGGGGATCGAGTTTTCACCGCAGAAAACCGAATTGGGAGTGTTGACTAGAAAGCGGTTCCCAGCCCAACTGCGTCTCAAGCTGTTGGAAAGAAACATTACCCAATCTTTGACCTTCAAATACCTTGGAGTCTTGTTTGATTCAAATCAATTTCCGGAACATGGTGGGGTGCTCACCCGGAAGACCTTATTAACTCTATAAAACAACTATTCTTTCAGTTCTCTTTTTGCTTTCTCTCGGCAAGCAACAGCCACCTTATTAAATTGGAATGCATTCAATATCGTTGTTTAGTGGTTCTGGTAGGCGTGAAACCCTTCCATAACCGCTTCTGGGAGCTCTCATCTAGAATACTGATCAAGTGACAACCTTGTGATTGAAAACTTCAAAGAAATGCTCGAATTGAATACCCAGTCTAGATTGTTGGGAATCTATTAACCATATGTCATCCGATATTAGTCTTCCTTGCTATAATTCTCATAGTGTACGCTTCCTTTATTACAGTTCCTTTATTAATTATGATCTTTCGGTGAAATAGGCTATTCAAGGAGTTCCACATCAACTTTGACCTATTTAAATTCCCCATATTGTTATTGAACAGTACCAACACTGAACATTTATTTTCGTAAAATTGCATTCACTCGTTTTGTATTCATGGATTTTGTACGTAGAACAAATGTCTCGTTTATTGTATGAAACATTCATATTGCTTTTGATATGGTGAAATGCTATCATTGCAACTTTTTGTATAATGCACGAAATGTATTTCGTGAAGACCAACCAATCACTATTCCTCTTTAATCTTACTAATGCAAGATGATTTTGCTGCTCGAATCTAATCTAATCTAATCTAATCTAATCTAATCTAATCTAATACAAACGCAGCCAGTACGAGAAAGCATCCTGGAAATAATTGAGTTAGATGACGCCCAATTATTCTTTTTGTCTATATTGAGGCTTGCAGCATATCAAGGACATGATACAAGCATCAAAGCGGCCAGGCCTACTGCGTTGCATTAACCGCAAAAGATGATTCTAAAAAATGAGTTGAATTCAAATGAATAGATTTGAACCACAACGCATTTTTTGAATCTACAGGGGAGGAAGGATGCGTGGACATACCGTACCATACGCTCCGAGGTTAAAATAATAAAATGTTATTCAAATAAATCCAAGTAATGATAAAAATGGTAATGATAGTAATAAAAAGTAATAAAAATGTAAAATCAACATGGAATATAGAATAGTATATAAAATATAGTGAAGGGATTTTCTTATGGAAAATGATGACAACAATTACACATGTCTCCAGATTGTTGTACCGCTGCAATTGTAGAAGTATTTGCGTATCTATTATGAACCTAAAAGCTTAGACAATGTATGATAGCCACGAGAAATTTTTTATAAAATTACTTTTCAAAACTTGGAAACTCCATGGATGACCTGAAATTATATATAAAAAATAGTATATTTAAAATGTCGATGTACTGTTCCATTTCCTTGCATCCACTAGTTGATCACCAATGTAATCTAATCTAATAATGGAAACGCAGCCCGTTCGAGAAAGCATCTTGGAAAAAACTGGGCTATATGACGTCGACTTATTTTTGCTTTCAATATTGATGCTTGCAGTATGTCAATGACTCAAAACAAGCGTCAAAGCGGCCAGGCCCACTACGTAACATCAACCGCAAAAAAGAAACTATAAAACTGCTATAGAGCTATAGAGCTGGATTCAAACAAATAAACCTGAACCGCAACGCATTCCTAGAATCTACAGGACAGGAAGAATGAGCGGACACATGGTATCATACGCTCCGAGCCATGCCAAGTAAAATATAATGCTTTTATGCATCCTGGAGCATAACAGAAACCGGAAAATACCTGAATTTTGAACAACATATAGCATATAATGGAAGGATCGCATTTGTTATGTACAGTAAAAATGAAATGACTAGGAATATATTGTTTTGTCAATCTTATATAAACTTAGACTTCGGTTATTCCACGCTTTACCGATTGGCTAAGGGAAGACCATATGTTATGTAACTTCAAATACGAAAAAAAATGTTAATAGATCAATATGCAATGCTGAAAATAAAAGATATATAAATTATTGCTGAAATGAGACTCTAATTCTTCTCATGGTGCTCCTTCCTCCTGTCACATGGTTTTTTAAGCAGTCATTATATCTACAGAGCACGCTGATGTTATAAGCTATAATGAAAATGGAAAATATATAATATAATTTCAAGGTACACAATCCATTGGCGGGTGATCCATTATTCAATAGCGTTAATTGGATTAATACGTTTGCGTTATTTGTCAAGACAGATTCGGGATTCGCTATTGCCGTTGTCAATTTAGACCGTAACGGGCACGGGTCGAGGCGTTTTTGTATGTTGGGTGAATAAGTCACCTAGCCTAGCTGACTATTTAGTTCCAACTCAAACAAGGTACATCCTGGGCACGGTGCGAAGAGAACCTGGAAAAATGAGACTCCTGCCAGGTGTATCTTTGACATACGTTTAAGGAATCCGGATGCCGCAAAAAGTATTCCGACTAAGAGTCACTCCTCATCACCAATGTCACCAAAGAAATAAAAGCAAAAAGGAAACAAATTTATGAGAAAAGAGAAACGTAAATATTCACCCAACTTTTCGAATAAAGCAAAACAATTGAGAGGAAAGCTACGCTGCTGGATCATCAAAGCTTTTTGCAAAAATGATTCTATGTTGAAATATTCCGCGGAGCGAGAATAAAAAATAATGCGTCTCTATGGCAACTATGGAATATTTTACATGGAGCAATGGGCAAGAACATTGAAATATAATATTAACTATTCAATGGACGTTTACTTATCATGATGGCGCTTCTTCGTCTCGACTCAGAAATTGTACAGGAATCTGACCATACAAAGTCCACCAGCACCACACTTTTGAGTTCAATTCCAGAAACGAAACTTCTCCAGTTTTGCTGAAAACGTGCTCCTAGCCATATCGGTACCACATTTCATACGGAAACACTTTTACAAAATCGGACTTTCTATGAAATTATTACACCCTGGATTTTTTTTAAATTCTAGATGAGCTAGCCTATCCGAACAGCATTCGCAAATTCACACCGATTTATAACGAACAATTAAAACGTGACAGCTCACGCAAAACACAACCGTCCGCGGGTAGCGCTTGCTGCGATTGCAAGATGATTTTGCTGCTCGAATGGGCAGAAATAATATATTTATTCCATAATAATGCGCTTTCGAGAGTTATAATTTCACACTCATTAATCAAGTATCTTCTTAGGGCACTTAGAGCACTTTTCAAAAAAACAGGATCAAATCCCATGTCAGACGCATTAAAAATAAAACGCTGGGCTACACTTTGTTTCAATAACGTTTCGAGTCGATATAGTAGATCTGTATGTCATTCATGCAACCAACAGATAGACGATTCTTTTTAATGTGTAACAAAATATTCGTAGCTTTTCTTATTGTGTTCGTACAATGCACGAATGTTCTTTCTGTGTCTGTGAATGCTTTTGACAGTTTCGTGTTTGGCAATAATAACGAAGGTAGCTTCATAAACGCACAAATCTGATTCATTGCAGAAAACAACAAAAAGATTCGTTAGTCCTACCTTGCATTTCGTATAATACACTAAAATTAATTTCCACTGAATATGTCAATTGCAATGAAAGAATGTTCACTAATGGGTCCCGCATTGATGGATCCACTGGTTTCGGTGCCTACAATAAATACTCATCTGCCTTCCGGAAACTTCAGGAACCTTGTTCCGTATACGTTGCTGAGCTGGCTGCAATCAATTTCGCATTGTGGATAATTTCCGGCATGCCCATAAACGATTATTTCATCTTCTCGGATAGTCTCAGTTCTATTGAGGCCCTCCGATTGATGAACTTAGAACGCCTAACAGTGAGGCACTCTGCTTACTTTCTTTCAAAATAAGGGAGTGCGTTGGTCGAAAGGTCATTCAGGATTACCCTAGTATGGGTCTCCTCACTTTGCTCAATTCCAGGTTAATGAGAAGACAGACTCTCTAGCAATTCGGTCGCACATGAAGGCGATATTTTCGAACGAAGAATTTCAATTGATGAAGTTTTCCCATTAGTGCGTCAGAGTTCTCTTCAGAGTTGGCAAAAGGATTGGACAAGTAATTCTCTTGGGCGGTGGTTACATTCCATTATTCCAAATGTTTCGTCGAGATCGTGGTTCAAAGGTCTGGAGGTAAGTCGCGGTTTCATTCGTGTGATGTCAAGAGTCAAGACTTATGTCCAACCACAATTTATGTAGGTGCGGAACTGGTTATGATGACATCGCTCACGCAGTTTGGCATTGCCTGGATAGTGATGCCTCCAGAGCACGACTATTGGATACCCTAGTGGCCCGAGGTAGACAACCCTTCCGCGAGATAAGAGATCTTTTGGGAATGCGTGATTTTCCCTACATGCAAGCGATTTACGAATTCCTTTGTTTGTCTGATCTAAGAGTGTAACGTCATCACCCTCCTTCCTTCCACTCTAGTGAATTCCCTACCATTGTGTCCCAGTTATACTATCCTTTTGTTTCCGTGCTACTTGTACCTGCACAGCAAACTGTGGTCACCCATCTGCGGCTTAGTTCCTGATAGGGACTACAGGGATTGAGGATTTGGTAGATGTCGCAACCAAAGGCAGCAAATAATAGCTTAAATAAGATAAGTTACCTACCTGACCCTTTCCAAACGATAATGTGACGCACTAACCTCGAGCTAGCCACGAGTACTTGGCATCCCTCTTTTACTAATAACGAAAAGAAAAATTTGGTGAACAACAGTTTTGAATATCGGCTCCGTAAAGTGTTACACACGCCTGAGCCTAACAAATGAACGAACTGAGTAAAAAAAAAAGATCAGTTATGAAAATATCCGATTTTGTGTTATTATAGTATAAACATACATAGCTGAAATGTCCAAACTGCTATGTTTACTGTCCAGACTTCCATCCGACCTCTAGACCCCCAGTTAACTTTAATTCAATTTATGCTCATCTGTAATGTGTACAGGCTGGCAACAGTAAATATGTACCACACGAACCGGCCACGATACGAGAACTGCGTTCGCCCCCTTATTACGAGGGCAGCTGGGATATTAAAGTTGATCATTGTGCTTCAAACAACGGGGCGGCTTTATCAGGGGGCAATCAACGGAAAGGACGAAAAGTTACGATATTAATTTATATTACCCATATAAAAACTGTCCCAAGCTCAATGTTGCCGTCGAGTCTCAATCTGTTGACGACCAAAGGGGGCATGCTTTCCGTACGATGTTACTCTTATTTCGGATTGTTATCTTGAGTGAAAATAAACAATTTCTTTTGTTTTTATTTAATTAAGTTGTACCATCTGTTTCCGCCCGTTGGAATGGAAATTTAAGATTATGCTGGGATTTTTTTTGAAATTTTTGAGCTACGCACTTCTTCGTTCGCTTGAGTGAGTGTGCATTGACTCAATCATCTGCTCTAACTCAGTGGAAAATGAAACTATTATTTATCCGTGATGTCTCCGAGCATCTTCTTCCTGTTCGTTTTCAGTATCTACCGTAACCGATGCACTTAGCTATAATATATTTTATAATAAGGTACATGGGGTCAGTGAGGCTAAGTCAATCGCTATTTCCACTTATCAATCACGCAGTCGTACTTGCTCCCGTATGCCCTATCTAAATTGCAGGCTATAGAGTATCACCGATTGAATGTTGCAAGATGTATGGGGGCGTATAACAATACTCTCCACTGACGACGACTGCCATCCGTTCTCTTGTGCGACGCCGCTGCCTTCCGTTCTCTTGTGCAGTGTTGAAAAAAAAAAGTGCATTAAGAATTGACAATGCTGTAATCAATATCTTCTTTGGTTCCTTTTGCCGGTGACAATACCGAAGAAAAGCAATCGAACTTTTAAGAAAATTGTTTTTTTGTCAGTTTCCGATGACTCGAAATCAGTGTTGTAGCAGGGGGTTCAGTTGCTCTTGCTTCCATTTTCAGCCGAAAATTCCTGTCGTTTGTTTTAAGTATTTGAGCTCAGGATAATTTGATCCGCTACAATATTGAATCTACAAATCCTTCAATACTTGACTGGGTTTCTATCATGATTTTTCAATCAAAGTAGCTGACATCTTCATATAGAAGCAGGATAGAAATAATCTGATGTTAATTCGTGTAATTCAATTAACCTTTTGGTTTCATAAACGAAATGAAGAAAGCATATTCGTTTCATTTGCCATCCACCACTAAAGCAACCTTATCTCAATGTCTCTGAACCAAAATCTGCATTGCCATACGTACAACCTAAGATGGCACAATTGAAATTCTTTTTCCGCAAACGGTCGTTTTTCTTTGTCGCGCAAAACTTGAACTGATTTCAGTTTTGCTCAACCTTCCATTGCCACTTGAAGTCGAGTTTCTCCGGTCGTCTTTGTCGTCGTCGTCGTCGTCGTCGTCGGTGGGAAGGTTGAATGAAATGAAAACGATGCTCCCGCTCCGGCTCCGCGATTACCACCTCGTTTTCCATTCTGAATGTTTTTTTTTTTTTCAAGTGAGGTTGGGCGCTTTAAATGAGGAAGTACAAATCTGATTTAGCGAGCTCTTCATTCCGACTTGCATGAAGAACGAACGAGCTGAAGAAAGAATTCTGACGCCACAAACTCTGTAATGAAAATATGTACCACATATGAGAGATCCTGCGACGCCGGGGCGCATATAAAAGAGCAAATAGTCCTTGGGGAGGAAAATGAGATTCTGATGGTCTGTTTTTCTTTCAATATGAGCCAACTAAATTGTCGTATGTATATGGGAGGAAACTTTATTGAATGCCACACCGCCCACCTCAATTGTGATACATTTTCAGCACGCAAACGGTAACGACCTGCATGTAGCGATCCCACAGGCACCGAATGTCCTGATTGTCCCGGGGAACCTCCAGGTCCAGAACGCTCTTCGTTAGACATTGCATGAACTGGAGTACCTGGTCCTTGGGCCAATTGTTCAGCTTCCACGGTTCAATCAGCCGTTCGGTCAGCTCGAGGAACAGTTGCCGCAATTCGCGGGTCCGGTGAAGACTGATGGCGATGGTGATGATGGAACGCCAATACGAACGGAAATTGGCGTCCACCTCCTGATAGGTTCGGTCCAGCATGGTCGGTTTCAGCCGGATCGATACCAAACTGTTGGTGGGAAAAGTTTTGTTAAAGCTGAGATTTTTAATTAATGGTCATGGTTTTGGTATTGATTGGCTGTGAATAGTATTGCGCAAGGAAAGTTGATGTTCCAACATATTAATTAGAAAAATTGTGGAAGTTAAAATTTCTAGGAAATTAGGTATCTTTCTTTCTTTAGCATTTCAAGCTTATTGCTGGCTCTCAACTGTTCCAAATACACTTCCACAGTTATTGATTGAATGACAGGTATCATTTTTGCATTAGTATGGTTGTATGGCAAGTGCGGATCGCAGCAAGCCGTGCTTGGAAACTGACGTGTTTGTTTAAGCTGCGTCCTTTTCGCGAAAAATAAAATCAAAAATGTATTCGAAATTCAACCTAAAGAACAGTGAAATCATCAAATCCCCGTGTTTTGTGTAAGATGTAGTGAATTTAATCGATTCCGTCCAAAAATTTGTGATGGTCGGTAATTTTCCCCCGTTTCTTTTCGTTATTTGTTCTTCGCCCCCGCACCCGGAGGAAGAGTTGTGCTTAGTTGTGTTTGTTAGTGCTGTTAGTATTGTGACACGAGGACATAAATGCTTAAATTAGAGTATTATTCCGCTTTGGCGCGACTGACTTGATGATTATAAGCAGTTTAGAAGTCGTTTGCCTCATAGCGGGTGATTTTGATTGTTGGCAGTGTGTGGAGAGAGAAAAATTAAAACCAGTGCAATGTAGAAAACGGCCATTTGCTGGTTAGAAGCAAAAAACGAAGCTAACGCGCATGCGCGCGTGAGTGACTGGCATATAATTTCAGATGCACTCACTCACCACATGGTGTGCAGATGGAGAGTTGTGAAAATATTTTCCGAATAGCAGAGTGCTACTTCTGTAGAGACATATATGCATCCTTTAGCATCACAGGGAAGCCGTCCTAATGAAGACCGAAGATCAGCAAAAATATCTGGTGAGATCTTTCTGAATTTGAACGATACTGCTAAATACGTGCCATCATCAAAACAATAAGATTTGATGATGGAAGTGTATGCACAGTACCTATATCCATTTGATGTTTGTACTGTGTTTATGCGGGGCTTGTTGTAAGTGAAAGTGACCTCGGAATGGACGTGAGTAACCAGGCATTCTGATATGGGTCACTGGAACCCAACAGAGCTAACACCTTCCAATTCCCGGGCTAAAAATGTTTGTCGAGTCGACAACAGTTCGTTTAACTGCAAACATTTTTCTTCCATAAAATCACTGCCGGACGGTGGGCGTTGGGTTGTATATATACACACATACACATATACACACAGTCTATAAATCTAACAAAGGCAGATTCTTTTTGCTGTGTAAAACCGGATAAGAGAAAGTTACTCTCGAGTAAAAGCACGATGAATTCATAGACGGCAAATCAATAAGTTCAATTGAATCAATTTCAATGACACGATAGCTATTTTTTCTTCAACTATTTAACTCGAAACCAAGTACAAATACCAGATTTGAGGCTTTGCTTGGGTGGAGAATGACAGCTAAGCAAAACAGTGATTCTATTCGATACATTTCGATGGAAGTAGCTTTATATGTACACGATCTTGTGAATTGGTATGATAATGAATTGGAAAACGAGTGTACTGTGATTATTTTTGAAACATGTACTAATGTATGAACCAATGAAAATATGCGTATTTTTCAATATTTATAAATGCAATTTCCCGGTTTTGTGCACGGTTTTTTTTTTTATTTTATACAGTGGTCAAACCCTTCATCCTTGGCCAGGGCAAAGCAGGTTACGCAATACTTAAGACCAAAGCATAATCAAAGCATGTTACGCAATACTCAAGAAGCCCTCCGTATCGAATGAACTAAAACGTCTACAGCAGACGTACAGTTTAAAGAGACGTTAATCAAATGGATCAAGTAGCCCGATTTGCGGCTGTCTTCCGCCATTTTGCCTAAATGAAACAAGTCAGAATTTTAGATTGAATTTCTTCAGAAATTTTAAACATGTCTTATAATCCAATTTATATTAAATAAAAACGATGATTCCCGACTGGGATAAATTTGGCTGAAATGCGGGAAAACGGGAAAAAAATACAATGACTTCCAGCAGTGTGGGTCCGAAAAACCCTTCGCGACCTTGGAAATGAAGCCCAAATGAGTTACTTTTGATATGTTCGCAGAACGGTGTAGCTCGAAAGTCATTTTTGAATCTAGTTGAGCACCCAGATCAGTCACATTGATAACTCTACTAAGAGTATTGCCATCAATGTATTATAGTAGTCAAACAAATTTGGTTCTCCATACGGTGAAACGTTTTATTTACCCCTCATTTATTTTTAACCTAAAACCAAGGGTAAGTCGCAGAGAACAGTGTGCCAGTCACGATATCTTACACACTAGACGAATATGTTTCCTTACAGCGGCACTTCGATTTTGAATCCAAACCACATGTGTGGCACACTGAGGCACACTTTTGACAGTTGAGCTTGTAGAAATATGAAACCAGCAACCTTGCCAATATGCATTGCCTGGTTGCCAGGCTCAGCAGAAAATAACAATTTAGGCTATCAACACATCGTCACCTTCGGCACATTAAGGGAACTCCCAGAACATTGCAACGCTTGTTGACACCCTCAAAAAAAAAAATAGCACAGGAGAAAATTGTGCTGAGCGATCCACCCCTTGCCTAAATCCCTTATTTTATGTTCCATTCCAAATAAATAAATACTATTCATTGATCGACACTAACCGAGAGGCAAGCGGTCCTCTGCCTATCGCCCATCACGATGAAAGCTGTTCCCAGCTCACGTGTGTCGCCGTAGCTCTGGTAGACGGTATGATCAGCGGCTGGATAGTCATGAAGAAAATGGATACACACACCAAATCCTAATTTTGATATTCAGTAAAAAAAAAATTTTGATCAGTAAAATAGAATTTCGACTGAATGATCTGTAAAATTTCTTCAATTTAGAAGAACTACAAGTTTCAAGCAATTCATATGAAAACATTACTGAACATTTGTATTTATTTTACAGATGTACTTTGTAAACTAATGAACTGTCATTGAAAAACCACTGCTGAGTAATTCCTTTACCGGTTTTCTGTAAAACCATTATAAATCGTGACGCAGAATGTGAAAATCACTGGAATTCAGTAATCTTTACTGAAAGGTCGGTATCGTGTTCGAAAGAAATTTCTTTTTCTATACTAAACCCTTGTTAAATTCCGTTTACTGAAACGGAAAAGTAAAAAGTCGAAAAGGAATGCCTGCAGCAGTATTCACCTGAAAATAACGAAAAATAAAATTTGAATTTGTAAGGTTTCCACGCTCTACAATGGGAGCTGTCACTTTTACTTTCGGAAAAATATTCCGCTCGATTATTTCGTGAGTGAAGGTGACATTTCGTTCCATGCAGATCAATTGTCAATTAACAAAAAATTGAAAAAAATATTTTTGTATACTACATGGATACCCTTATAATTGTAAAAAAATTTCGATTGATTTGAGTTAAAACTTCCCCTTGAAATTTGTTTTTCAATTATTAGTTTTTTTCTTGTTCTAACTGTATATCCCCCCTTAAAACGGTAGCAGCTGAGCAAAATAATAATTTCTTGGATTCTTTATATTAATTTCCTGAACGAGTTAAAGGCACTAGACTTATTTGCAACTGAATCCTAGAGGGTTTGAGCTGTTTAGTGGAATACCTGTAACTAGAAATGAGAAGAAAAATTAGTATTCTCCATTTAATTCCAACTACCTTTGCTTATCTTCGACAGATACGCGTATTTCGTCTACAATGTGCAGACTTCTTCAATGTCTCGTACTAATAACTCGACTTTCGACAAGTCGAGTTATTAGTACGAGACACTCAAGAAGTCTGCACATTGTAGAAGAAATACGCGTATCTGTCGAAGATAAGCAAAGGTAGTTGGAATTAAATGGAGAATACTAATTTTTCTTCTAATTTCTAGTTATTTGCAACTGTTTAAACGTAGGCAACAACTGATGTTCCTAAACTCATTAGCTGTGAATGTACCTCAGCCAACTCCTAAATGTTTCGGAAGCCGTGACATCGCTCGCTGTATGGATGGTGTTAATAAAACTATCCGCGTCGATGATCCATTCATGTTATCATGTTATACATGTCCCCATAATCCAAAGCTTGCAGCTATTATTTCTGAATCCTGAGACCAGATCTCTTCAGGCGCTTGAGAATACATCTTTCAAATGAGAAAACTTTCACAGGATTTTTTTTATGGGAAAAATTATTAATTAACGGGTGTCCACTAAATAATGAGAACGAAAAGAATGGGTCAGGAAAAAAATACCAGTGAAGTTTTGTTCAAACTGATTTATTTTATTAAAAGGGTCAACTTAAATCTTCAAACTAAGTTTAGTGAATATTGTCATATGGTCCGTGGTCCGCCAGTGGCGCTAGCTTAGTCGTTATGCTGGAACATGACCGTTGGACGGCAGCCACATCGATTTTTCGGATGCAGCTTTTGATCCTGTTGGTAAGTTGCTTGGTGTTCTTGGCCTTCCAATTATCCTTGTATACCATGGAGCTCAAAAGACCGAAGAAATCCTCGATAGGACGGCACTGTGGCAAATTTGTCGGATTCCGGTCTTTTGGGACATATGGTATATTTTGGCTCTCCAAAAACGTTAGCGTTTTTTTGCGTAGTGCGATGATGCCTTGTCCGGCCAAAATACGTATTTGCCATCCGAGTGATGTTGTTTAAGAAATGGGATGAGTATTTTCTGCAAACACTCTCTTTGGTACACCTCCTGGTTGATGGCCAAACCGCTTGGTTTGAACCACGGCTTCGAAATACCCTTATCGGATATTACGATGTATAACATAACCTTCGATTCAAATTTGTGCTTGAACTTATACATTACTTTTGGAGGAGTAGTAGATTTGTCCTTAGTGTAGAATCGGTCGTTTCCCGGTATCTGAGACTTCGAAAGAGGAAAGTAGCTTTCGTCGTCCAGAACGAAAGATTTTCCGCCGTAATTCCGAGTCATCCAGCGGCATTGGGATTTCACGGTTTGAATCTGCTCATCTGTGTACTCTGGAGATCTGGTTTTCTTTCTACACACTATTCCTTCTTTCTTTAGCGTCTTGCAGATGAGTGACTTCGAACAATGGAACTTTCGGGCTGCTTCCCGTTGACTTACCGAATCCTTGTTGTTGAACATGCTGCGCAGCGAGCGGAGCGTTTTCTCATTCATTATTTTCGCTGGACGGCCGCAACCTTTCTTCCGGGTTACTCTCATGCATGCCAGGATACGGTATACGGTGGATACCGGAACTTTTTCACGACAAAAATGGTCCACCGTGTATTTTTTTCCACGATCTTCGTTCGCTTGAAAGAATTGTACAACGCGCGCGCGCAGTTCTTCCTGTTTCGACGGCATGCTGAACACGACTGAACATGTTAGAGTGAAATAAGAGTGTATGAAAATTTTCTGGAGAGTGCAACGATTCATTCATCTAAAGTGACATTTCTATGCGGCCGTTTTTGTTCTGATGGAAAAGTATTTAAATCATTCTCATTTTTTAGTGGACACCCGTTATTTTAAAAAAAAACCCATCCGCTATATGCGTTTAACTTAAGAGCACGAAGACACAAAAACTTTTTTAATTGATGTTTTTGTAAATTTTACCGAAATTCGGTGTTGATTTATAATATATTCAGTTATTTTTGGTAGCTACCGTGCTTTCAATTTCACAGTTTTTTACTGTAAATTTTACTGAACTTCCGTGTCGCTTACTGAGTTTTTCAGTAACTTTTGACAGTTGAGAGTTCATGGCTTGTTTGACGATCGTTCAGTAAAAGTAATTTTACTGAACACTCAGCTGTTTGAAATTCAATAAAAAATTTAATGAGTTCAGTAAAAAAAAGCTTGGTGTGTAGTTTTGGCTCAGGTCCCAAGCTAACTCCACCCCTTATTAAGTAGCTCACACGAACACACCATCAAATATTCTGTCAAAATATTACAGCTAATCACAATAAAAACAAATATTCTAGTACCAAAAAGCGCAAGAATGTATTCCACGGTGCAGGATGCAACACACTTAGAAAATTTTACAGTATTTGGTAATTTTTTACCGAACTTTCAACAGCTGAACGTTTGGTAATCCGATTTAACGGACTTCGGTAAAATTTGACAAGTTCCGGTAATTTTTTGACCGGAATACTGTAAAATTTCCGGGTAAATCGGATTACCAAACGTTCAGCTGTTGCAAGTTCGGTAAAAAATTACCGGGTTGAACAATAAAACACGATGTTCAATGCTACAAAGCATGAAGTTTCATTTCAATTCAATGGTTTTCTTGAACTACTTCATCATTGTTTATTATTTCAACAAATGCGTTTAGTTGGTTTAACAAAATATTTTTTTTTTCGAGCAATAAAACACGATATTCAATTCTATAAACATGAAGTTGTATTTCAACTCAAAGGTTTTGTTGAATTAGTTCATCAGTTTTATTGGTCCATATTTAAACCAAAACAGAGTCTTTTGGTAAGAATAGACTTCTTTCAAGGTAACAAAAAACAAAAGCATTAGTTTAGAACCACCATAATTTATGTTGTAGGTAGTGTGGTGATATCTTTAGGTAGAAACAACCAACCTACATGTTTGTTTCCAAACAAAATCCTTGGTTCAAAACAACAAAACGAATTTTCAAAACAACTGTTTTTTTTAGTTTGGATGTCAACAAACTAGTTAGTTATTTCAAACGGGACTGTTTTTTTTCTCCGTGTAGTCCTAACCACTTAAAATTATAGAACATCAGATAGAAAATGTTAACTTACATAAATGAAGACTAACCATGTTTTCCTTATTACAAGCTCAATCCGAGTATTGTCACTTTTCACAAGACATACATAAAATTCTATAAGGATTAAGAATGTTCCTTTGACAACAAAAACAAATATGTGTCCTATCCTAGTGTAAATTAATTCGGACTTAAGTTCTACCAGCGTTACGGGCCAGGGCTTACCTTTCCGGCAACTACGGGTTCTGCATTGGCATTTCCTCCAAGTACAGTGCTTAGTAGCTAGATTCAAGCGCCAGTCCTCGCGGGAGTGGTGTTTTTTAATAGGCGCTCAGGAGATAAAGTTTTACCTGAGCTTCCACCCCGGAGCAATATTCTTTCCGAAGGTGAAAAGGCCTATCTCATTGCATGTTAAGTAACACATTCTACTTGCGACTTGCACATTTCCTTCGCTGATTGTTAGCCAGTGGGTGACGTTAAGTATCCAGTCTCCTGCCAGTCGTTCCGAAATCAACTCAGTTAAATGTGTGACTGTGTTCAGTGTATCTCATGATTCCTCTCCTAAAAGTTCATTGTAGCTGTTTCTGCTAGCTGGTATGGGTGCTATTCATAAACCACGTATATTGTCTACGCTCCATACAAAATTTCATTAAAATGTATGGACTTTTCCTGGTGGGGTTTGAGATTTTCATAAATGAGTGGTTTATGAACAGTCCCTCTATTGTTGCGGCTGATTACATACACCCAAAATAAAATTCACATAATCAGTGGAAAATATCCACAAGAAATTCACTTAAATTTCATGTGATTCGGGAAGTGAAAAAATCAAGTGAATCTTAAGTATCCAGTGAAATGTAAATGATAAGTCAAGTAAAATTTCTTTTTCTATGTGATATTCAAGTAAAAGTCACTTATTTTAGCATTGGAAAATATCTACTTGTGTTTCCAGTAGTAGCTAAGTGAAATATTTTTTCAGTGAACTATACAACCAATCAGTGTTTGCTTGAATCAGCACAAACATTTGATAAGGGCGAATCTGCTTTTATAAACAAACACTTTGTCTACTAAGGGAACGTCCATTAATTACGTCACGCAAAAAAATACATTTTTGAACCCCTCCCCCCCTTGTCACGTTTTTTGTATGGACCTCCAATTTTTTTTTGTATGGATCGTCACGTTTTCTCAACCCCCCCCCCCCCTCCCCCCTTACTGCTTGACATAATTAATGGACCTTCCCTAATTTATCGGAAGTTGAATACAATTCATTCAAATTGAATATATCAGCGAATAGAGATAAAGCTCCTCTTCCTAAAAGAAAGCTTAATTTGTGTTTGTGTCCTTCTGTTCAGGGACTGTTCATAAACTACGTAGACCGAAATTTGACACTTTCAAACCCCCCCCCCCCTCCCCCATCGTAGACTTTTTCCAACCCCCCCCCCCTCCTTAAAGTCTACGTAGACTTTATTAAATTCATTTTTTTTTAATTTATGGAAAATGTTCTACAATATGTGGTTGTGGCGGTTTGAGGAACGGTTTATTAAATAAAACTCAAACAATCATGTTATTCAGTTATTCATTTTTATTTTGTTAAAATACTGCATAAATAAAAAAAAACTACAATCAATTATGCAAATGCTAAAGATGCCCACACCATGGCTGCTTGAACCAATAATTAAAGTTCATCAGCGGAAGTTCCCTAGTAGCACACATGTTGTCATTAAGTTGAAAAAACATAAATGTGCTTTTTTTAGTCATAATCAAGTTGCTGCAACTGATCGTGGTATGCTACTAGGGTTCTGGTGGAATTGTTTCTTGGATGTCAAGTCCAATGATTTCGACAAAGCCGACCTCACAAAGAATTTCTTCCTGGCGTTGCTACAGAATCTTGAGTGGCCTTATTATCATCGACGAAATATCTGCCTTGTGAATGCTTTTGCGTTGATTTGCGTTCACTTTTGTCGCAAAATGCAGTCCACAATAAAAGCATATGCGGCTATTTTTGTTTTCACTTTAGGTATCAAGTTCAGTTTATCTTCTTTGAAAGTTTTCCAAAGCAAGTTGACGTCTTCCCAGACCTCTTATTGTATTTTCTACTTTGTCCTACATGCGCTAAAACCCTCTACTAAATGTTTGTCAAATAGGAGCAAGTTAACTATCAAATATCATCTCATTCACGTATAAATAAAAATACTCAATGCCCTAGTTGCACACTTGTTGCAAATAAGTCAAAGTAACTACAACGTGACTCAATTAAGTAACAATCAAGTTTCTGCAACCAATTATGACAGAGATGTGTTTTTTGGGTGGTTGCACTGAAAATTAATTTTCGTTCATATCATGAAATCATAGGTAGGATTAACAAATCTATCCGTTGTTTTCTGTTGTTTGTTTCACCAAACTGTCCAGAACTTCAACCAATAGAGAAGTTCTGGGCTCTAGTCAAGCAGGAACTCTTCGAAACTAAGAAGAAAACAAATTCCACCAATGATTTCAAAAGAAGATGGAGAATCGTCACGGCGGGCGTTTCCGAGGATACCGTACGGAACCTGATCGCGGGTATACCACAGGTAGTTCGAGAGTTTAACAGAAAGAAGGATTAACATCTTTATCAACTTTTTCTATTGTAGATATGAATCTATTATTGTGAAATAAACAATCCGTATTTTTGAATAATGTGTAAATTTTGTTTTGCTACTATTATTTTGGTGTCTGAAATTTAACGTAGACAGTCTTTAGATTTATAGATGCTAATATGAAGATAGTCTATATCACGTAATATAGGTTGTAGTGTGAACAGCATGTTATGCTCCACTATTTAATTAGCTGCCATATTATACTGATTTGATGTATTGCTTCAATTTTTACAAAGTTCAGGGCTCGAAAATGTGTGCAGTGCATCTCTGAGCAAACTTCTTGAAACTGGAACATGTTAGCATTTAAGCTCAATCCAGGACTAAGATAACCAAGACTCATAGAATAAAT
This sequence comes from Aedes japonicus, assembly GCA_034211315.2. NCBI lineage: Eukaryota > Metazoa > Arthropoda > Insecta > Diptera > Culicidae > Aedes > Aedes japonicus. Next base: position 40,906 of record JASCZW010006137.1, on the reverse strand, counting down.
ATATTAAATTTAGAACGCAACCAGTAAAATCCCTAATATGATTTTAATTTCAAACATCGATGTCACTTCCCATGTAGCACACTATGACCTTTATTAGTTGTAGTGGCTTGATTATGACTTAACAAGTCATATATATAATATCTCAACCGAATGGCGCTACTAGTTTTGGTTTTAAACATAGAATATGTTAGAAAGAAAGCAAGTTTATGTTTGCGGCCAAAATAAAATAATTGTATGTTTGGATTTACCTATAGTATGTTTGTTATGAAGGTATTTTTCTCTGCGTGGAGGGTATGAATATCCGTTTTGTAGAGAGAAAAAAGGTCTCACGTAGACTTTGGTACATCCCTCCCCCATCGTAGACAAACGTAGACTTTTTCGAAACCCCTCCCCCCCCCCCCCTTAATTGTCTACGTGGTTTATGAACAGCCCCTCAAGAGAAAATGACTACGAAAACCATTGTTTACAAAAGCAGATTCGCCCTAATCTAATGTTGGCGCCGAAATGGCGTTCGGAAAACGGTATTTGATATTTCGTAAAAAAATCTGGGGAATGGTACATTCTGGGAATTACCCCTCTGAGAAATGGTGTATTCTGGGGAATCGCTTTCTGGGGAATGACTTTCGGGGAAATGACATACAGCCTTCAAAAGTACACAAATGGAAAACATAGTCAAGGGTCTTGACCATAGTAATGACAATGTTCAGAAAAGATCCTCCCTTATCTTAACCGGTAACGGCATAGATACAACCTGGGCTTAGGGTATGATTGTACTTGCCACACAATCATACTAATGCACAAATGGTGCTGGTATCAAAAGCTCTTAATTAATTACTGTGGATGTGTATTTAGAACAGTAAGTTGTGAGCAAGCAATAAGCTAATTATAAAGCAATAACTTTGAAATGCTAAGAAAGAAGAGAAACGACCAGTTTAAAATAACTCCAGCTAGCCACCATCAATTAACAAAAATAATAACTGGACAATTGTAAAAACCAGTTTACAACCACTGGAAACTTTACAGGGGCAGCTACATTAGAATAATTTATGTTTGTCGTTGTAATGCTGCTCAATCTTCCATAACATGTAAATGTGTTCATTTGATTTGGAAATAAGCAGCACTGCAAGTGCAACACAAAAAATCATAATTACCATTTTATCTCCTTCTCCTTGTCCAGAAGGTATCGAATCTCCCTCAAGTCTAGCAGGAACTCCTTATCCATTTCTGTGTCGTAATACTCGGGCCCGGCATGCTGATAAGTATACGTCCAATTTGTCATGATTGCCTTAAAAACATAATCACCATATATTCCCCTTCCCATTCGTAGAATAGAACATTGCATACTCACTTGTGAACACTCGTAGAAATCCTTAAAATTAAGATACTGCAACTTGCGCTTCGTCGTCTCGAATCGCAAACAGGCAATGAACACAACGGCGGCATACTTTTGCGCCAACTCGTCGGACAGTATGAACAGCTGCTTGATGTTGGTAGCCGTATTCCCGGGCATCTCCTCGACGGCTTTGAATATTCGCTTCACATTGTCAAACTGCCGCCGGCAGGACTTGAGCCGGACGCCCGTCTTTTCGGCCACCTCGTCCAAGTCCTTCCGATTGCGGTCGTTGAACTTTTTCCCGAACAGCTCCCGGGCAACGGAGTCATCCAGGGAGTAGTACTTTTCTATCAGTAGTGAGCGGCTCTGCGGTTCCAGCTGGAATGATGGTTGCTCCGAGAGCTTCGATGGAGTGTGTAGTACGCGCTCCAACAGCGAATAGGTACGATAGTGATCCAGGACGTCCGAGGTAATAAGGTCCAGTGGAATGCCTGTCATCAGGTTGCCCTTTTGCTTCAGTAGGGTCACTGCTTCGGTGGCTATTGGCGATGGAAGTTGGGGAATGGTTAAGGGAGTGAATTAGCTGGATTTTGCGGGATACTTACAAGAATAACCTTCGATCCATAGTTGATACATTTCCGGATCGACTAAGGTGTAATTGCTTATAAAAACATCAACTTCGGCGAACATTTTCACAACTATTATTGGCCTTTTTACTACGTCGTTCGTGACGGACGGAAATGTCAGATTGTAACATTATTTACAAACAAGCTGGGGGAGAATATGGGAGGGTGTGTGCGCATGCGCCTGGAGAGAAAATTTATGCTTAAATGGAAATGATCCTTTCAAATCTACGGCTCGTTTATTTACAAAAAAAAATGTTTAATTGAAGCGAAATTTAACAATGAGCTCTGCTGTTCACCATGAAAATTGATGAACTGCAGCTGCTGCATGCTGAAACATAAAAAAAAAGATACTGAAATGGTAGATTCATATATGTTCTACATGTTTTATGAATTTAGAAGACACACACACAAACCATGGATAGATATATTGCTATAAAGATTCCAAATTTAGTTCTAAACCCTCTTTACTTCGTCTTCGGGCGTTTTTGATTTTATTTATTGTAACTGTAAAGAGAGCTAAAGTTTTGAAGGGTCTTCTCAAACAAAGATTAGAATGAAACTGACAAATGATGGCTGTTCCCAGATTGACGATGTCACCACTCTCTTTACAGCAACTTCAGTTATTATGACTGTTGTTTCAAACCTTGAGACTAACACAACATGCAAATCAACTATTTTTTAAGCAGCGGGTTGTATGTAAAAACAAATGCCTGGATATTAACAAGTAGGGTATGTGTTCCTTGACTCATCCTAATATGCAGAGATCGGTAACATTTTTTATCACATCTCATGAAGTATTTTAGCTGTAAGCGATGTTCAATTAGTTATACACATGCTTAGATCAGTATAATAAGACGTTTGGAAGTATGTTTCATGAAAAGTTATATAATGCATTTTATAAAGTCTCGTTGGAAATATTCGAGAGATATGGATTTAATGTCGGTGTATTAGCACCGAATCGGGTCTATTCGTGGATTCAATTTCGTCCCATTAGATAGATATTTTTGTGATTTGATGATTTAAGGCATTGCCAGCTGTATCAGCAGAATTTATTCCCAATTTCATAAAACAAACTGAAATAAAACTGCTTTGAAACACTTAGCGATGTTCATATTTAAATGTGTTTCTTTGGTTTGTATTTAGATTAGAACTATTTGAAAAATAAACAATCGGAAATCATGCTTGTCATAGACAATTTGACCATGAACAACATGTTTACTAAGTTCTCAATACAATAGACCACTTAACAAACATCAGAATAACTGCTTGTTCAAACAAATTTGGCAAAGTTATTCAGCTTTCTAGAAGAAGAAGCTGAACAACTTCTCCAAATTTGTTAAAACAAACAGTTATTCAGCATTGATGTTTGTTGATCACTTTGGCTCACTGTTTTCTTGTTGAATCGTTGTTATTTTGTCTCTCTTTACCGGTAACGCTGGTAAATCACCTTTTCGTGGAGCGTTACAGGATATCAGATATACCACTGAACCCTAGTCTGAACTAATTCAAACTAGGGAACATATTTGTTTTTGTAGTCAAAAGGACGTATAATCAGCATAATAGTCCTTATTGCATTTTATGTCTTATGATTCATCCACCAAGGATGAGCTTGGAATAAGGAAAACATGGTTAGTCTTCATTTATGTGAATTCTCATTTTCTTTTTGATGTTCTACAGTTTGAATTGGTTAGGACTAGGGCTCTAATGCATGGTCAGTTTAGGAGTCATTGTTTGTTTCGTTTGCAATGAATCCAGTTTTGACTGATAAAGAGGCGCGCCTTTGAAGAGTGCTGTTACTCACAAATGGTTTAAATAGCGGAAACTTTCAATAAAACCAGATTCTTTTCCAACAAAACAAACAGGGACAACTGTAACAGCATCGAATACTTCATCATTTCTCAATAATGATGAAGTAACTCGACATGCACTAAACAAAGGATTAGGGATATACTACAATAGATTAAATTACTGGTCGCAGTGGTTTATGCCCCGAACACGGGAAAAAATAAATCTCTCTGGACAGATTGTTTATACGTCTAACTATTTTCTGTACATCAAGGCTTGATTATTTGGTTTATCCAAGGGTAAGTTGCTTGGAATAGTGTGCCAGCCACTTCAATTTTCAATCCATACCACATGTGTGGCACAATGAGGAACACTTTTGACAGTTGACGTTTCAGAAATGAAAAAAAAACAGCAACCTTGCCAAAATGCGTTGTTTTTGGTGACATATTTTTCGGTGTTTTGTTTCATCACGTTGATCTTGCGAGTGTTTTCTTTTGTTGAATTTGCACAGCAAATCTTAGGGAAAACTAATTCACGTAATTTGTGAAGGTAAAGTGTACAATTCTTCGCATATTTCGTTTATCTGCTCGCTTCGATGGGATTTTTCATAGGAATTTTTTCTTCTATCTATGGAATCGGCAGATTCAGTTAGTAGATCACGTTCATCATCATTTTCTGGCTCGAAAGATGACCGAGGAAATGAAAAGTAATGCTTAACATAATCAATTTGCAGCGCGCTAATACCGGAAGGCCGATTTTTGACTCTAGACCGGGTTGCAGTGGGAGTTGCGTTGGACTTTCGACTAACAGAACTCGACCACACGAACTGCTTTTTTGATTTTATATCAATCAGCCCTCAACATTTCACCTTCTCCTCTAATCAACTGCAGAAGAATCAAATAGTGAATAACTCAGTGGCATTCTTTCATCCATCTATTGTCGTCTGGTGCACGGGAGAAGTAAGCTAGAGGCAATAATCAAACCCTGCAACTACTTGAACAACGTTCTATCTACTATTAACACCTTTCTAAACATGGAAAGCCCGCTTTCTCATTTAGAAATGTATAATTTATGTCCTCAAAATCCTAGAAGAGACCCGGTTTAGTGCACCACTACTTGTTTTCTGTGTTGTTTATTGCTTGTAGAAAACAAAACAAATGCCTGGTTGCCACGAACAGCAAAAATTTAAATTTGGAATCCCAACACATCGGCACCTTTGGCACCTTATAGGAACACAAAACACTTGTAGGCACTCTAAATAAAAATAGCACAGGAGAAAAGTGTGCTAAGCGACTCACCCCTTGGGTTTATCGGTTCAATTTAGATAAATTTAGATCATTCGTCGATCGTGGAGATAATCTATTCAGTTTAATTTCCTGGTCATAATGCCTAAACAGATAAGGAAATCTAAATTCACGCAAAAGTTCTAAATTATAAATTGATTAATAGAAATTAGAAGAAAAATTAGTATTCTCCATTTAATTCCAACAACCTTTGCTTATCTTCGACAGATACGCGTATTTCGTCTACAATGTGCAGACTTCTTCAGTGTCTTGTACTAATAACTCGACTTATAAATTGATTAATAATGTCTAAATTGCTTCATATTAAATCCTCCTGATAGCAACAAATTTCTTTTTTGTTTGCGTGAAATGTCCCAATCGTCACAAGTCCCAAAGCCCGGAGCTGAACTATAAAAATGAAGCTGGCAAAAAAGTTATTGAAAGTCACACGCCTGTCTGTGTAATAAAAAGGTTCCAAGAGCTGCTGCTGACCATGTTGTTGTGGCTTGTTGTTAATTTTTCCTGAAAAAAGCTCATTATTAAAATTTTACATAACTGAAAAAAATTGTCACTAGTCTACCCGTATTAATGTCAAAATTTCATAGCATGGAGTACTGGAGTAGTCAGGATTGACAACGCTCCACATTTTGAAACTGTATTGACGAGGCTTGCTTTTCATGTAGATGCGAAAACCGCATCTACCTCGAGGTATCATGCTCTATCATAGGTCATAGTCAGGTTATAGTACCCATAGTTGCCGAATAATACAGTCGACTTGAAACTTCGTCTATGCTTCACACATCTTTGTAATTCTTCTTGATATCATGATTCTTTTCAGCGGCTATGAGAACCACACACTTATATATTTTTACCGGGCTTGGTTAAAAATTACCGAATTCTCAACAGCTGAGTTTTCGGTGGTCACCTTGGTAATCAATTTCAACTGCCGATTTCTCGGTACTGCATCCTTATGTGACATGTCAAAAATTATTGAATTGATTTTCAAAATAAACTGAACAACCCTCTAAAAAAAGTCAAACCACTCGTCACATCAATGTATTCAATTACCGATAAGCTCAGAAATATTTTAACTGTTCTCGGGTTTTTTTTTTTTTTTCAATAGGGCGAATCTAACATTGAGAGATTCACTCAGGTCTCGCTCTCTTTCATTTTTTACAGCGCGTTATAAAACTTTTGAGGATCCTTTAGTAGGATCGAAACACAACAATGATGGCTTAGCATACACTACAAATAGTAGAATGAAAAACGTAAAGGTGATTGGAATATGAATGAAAGAGAAAGTAATCAAAGGGAGTCTCTCAATGTTAGATTCGCCCTAATGAAACAAAAAACCCAGATTTTTTTTACTATGTTCTACCAGCAAATCCGCAAAATTAGTTCAGAATATCCAAGGGGTGGATCGCTCAGCACAATTTTCTCCTGTGATATTTTTTTTTGAGTGTGTCAACGAGCGTTACAATGTTCTGGGAGTTCCCGTAATGTGCCGAAAGTGCCGATGTGTTGACAGCCCAAATTGTTATTTTCAGCTGAGCCTGGCAACCAGGCAATGCACATGGTTTCATATTTCTATAAGCTCATCGCATGTGGTATGGATTGAAAATCAAAGTGCCGCTGCTAGGAAACATTCGTCTAGTGTGTGAGACATCGTGGCTGGCACACTGTTCTAAGCGACTTACCCTTGAAAATATCTGTAAAATCAAATACCGATCGACATAGTAATTTATACCCTCAGTTTTTGCAGTGATGATAGAAAATAAGTTCACAAGCTCTACATTTGTTCTGAATTAAATTTTTATTCACTCCAATCAATTCCATCTGAATATACAAAAAAATATTAAATTTATTTAAAATGCAGTTTCAATCACAACATTTTCAAGCTACCTATCTCCAGAACCTGCAGTGCACGAATCGATTGGAAAAATTCACCTGTTGGTGAGACGGCGGCATCGATGTTCATTGCGAGAGACGCAAGAAATCTGAAGGAATAAAGCTGATTGTTCTCAAGACTAAAATTGCAATTAAAGGCGACAAAAAAATGCATATACCATCGGTCTAAAAAATCTCCCTTCCGAATGTACAATCCAATGTGATAGCTCAATCCATCAAAATAACCCGGGGTAGGACGATAACATAAGAAGCAAACGATGCGTCAGCCATTTTGCTGCAGTTTCAAAAATGTAAAAAAAAATAAATCTTTAATCAACTTACTAAACAATGCAGTAATGCTGTTGTACACTTAAATCAGCAAGTTTAAATTTATCTCTATTTCGCATTGTGTATTACTGTCTACTCAGCAAAGCATACGCGTTTAGTCAGAACCGTTCAATTAATAACTTTACTTTATAAAAATGGCGTCATATACAACGTTGACTTAGCCAGCCAGAAACTGAAAATTTGTTATTTATATTGACGGTAGCTCGGAAAACCCATTTTTTGGCTGAATGTTTGCTTCGCAGAACTACTGAGTTTATGAAAAATACCGAGTTTTCTTCTGAAAGGTTATTCGGTTATATATATATATATATTACTGACAGCTGTATTTTATTATAATTAACAGAAAAGTCGGTTTTATTAATTACAGATATCTGCAAAAGTTGCCCAAAAAACTGTTCTCTCAGTATAAATTATTCATCTTTACTGAATAAAATCAGCAAAAAATATTACCGAGCTGAAATTATGGATTTAAGTAAGCCACAGTTCGTCTTTCTTAAACTCTCTGAATTCACGATTGGAATGCCAGAAACGGTTCAGGCCGTGAAGTGGCCTCATTCCCCGGGGTATCCAATCTGGAACATGGACAGGTGATTCCAAGAAGGCAAAAAAATGCTTGAAATGGTGAATAATCAAAAAATTATGTCACATGATATAGTTTGGTTCAGGTTGAAAAAAGGCCACATTCCCAGGTAACTCCTGATCCAGATTACTGCTCGCGGTAGCTGCATCGCCCGACGTGGTCATAGGATATGAATTGGTCATTGGGCATCTTATCCGTGAAAAAATTGCAAAATACTGTTTATATAAGAAATTGGTTGGTGCCAAAACAATCTATTACACTCAGACAATCAGATTTTGGCCATAGAAATTATATGCAGTTTCCAATCCAATGAAATTTAGAACACCAAAATCAGTTAAAATTGGCTTATTTAGAGCCGATTAAAGCAATAAATGTTGTAACAAAAACTATTTTAGTTGGCACATAGACCGCATGAAGGCTAACATTACATGCCGTGTTTAACCAAAAAATAAATTCCAAAAATTTTGACTCCTTTCCTTTTCACAACTCCTTATCAAATTTAAATTTAATGAACCTGTCCCTTCGAACCAATGTAAACAGAGAGCCGTCCACGTGACTATGCACAAGAGAACGAGAGAACCGAAGCACGTGTTTGAGAGCCATAAGCATCTCTCCCACGACGTTTTCGCTCTTGCAACCTTGTCTGTTTCTCCCCGCGGAATCTTTTCGACGAGCGCACTGCCATCTACCGCGGTCGCGTGCCTTTTTTCAAACCGACCAGTTCATCCCAAAGATTATCCTTCATTTCTCAACTCGCTGCTGATAACGCCGGACGTTTGTAAGATTTGCTCTGCTCTATACCGATCTCTGTAACAGCAGAGGTGTACGTGATTTACTGATATCTCGGAATTCGTGAAGATTTAGTGAAAGCAAGTGCCTGAAATCAAGCTCTGTGCAAGTGATCGTGCCGAAGGTGATATTTGTGCTTACTCTGGCGACGAAATTAGCGCCGAATAGTGAAATATTTCAAGAAGACGAGTGTTTCTTGCGCCACAATGACGGCATGTTGAAGTGCACGCTTAAGCCATAACGGACATCCGTGTTCTATCGGCTTTCAGTAGTTAAAAGCCTATAAATCTTATAATTTAACCCCGAATGCAGAACGTTTTAATTCCAATCATGCGAGTAAATTGGCTTATGTCAGTGCTAGCAATCGTACAGTTTGCAATAATTAGCACTTCGCCGAGTAATTCTACTGATAACGATGAACTGTGGAAGCTGCTTCTCAATGGAAAACTCTCGGAGATCAAAACAAAACAGTCACCGGAGGTCATACCGGCTTTTACTCATTCAGAAATGGTCATTAGCGGCAATATCAATTACGGTGCGGGTGATAAGACAACCACCGCCGAAGTCGAACTGGGCAATGAAGATGACGTTGAACAGCTGTTCTATGCGGGAGACTCGGTGGAGACGCTGAACATGGGGAAGCTTACGTCGGTCGAAGAAGACGATAACGCGACGATGTCCGCGTTGTTTAGTAGCGATTGGGAAAGCTCTATTGAGGCAGTACGGGAAAGTAACGACAACACTACTACCAGCGGTGAATTGTTTGATGATAACGATGGAATGCAGGCGGATGGGACAGAGCTGGATGAGGAAATTATTGATGTTTTGCGAAGAAAGCCGGCGTCTCGTGAAGTTCTGGAGTTGCTTGGGTTACTAAAGGAGAAAAACGAAACGGAGGAAATGAAATCTAAGCTACACCAACTGCTTAGACCGATGTCGGAACGCTTAGCCCACGGTTTGCCTAGCATATTGGAAGACAGTTCAGAGGCATCGACCACCAGCGAAGAAGTGATTAGTGTTGATACGATTGAAGCAAACTCATTGATTTCGGATGGAGTTGAAACTCCATCAATCAGCAACATCCTCATACCGAACCTTCGGAAATCTCTGCAATCCATTCGACGACCTTACGAAGCTCCTGTTGATGGTCAGCGTAGCTTAGTGATAGTATTCGACGCCACAGGATCAATGCTGGACGATTTAAACCAACTACGTGACGGTGCCAAACTTATCATTGACGAGATTACTCAAGTGAAAAACAACCCAATATATAACTACGTGTTCGTACCCTTCCGCGATCCACAGGTCGGTCCTCGTCTCGTAACTCGAAACAAAGACGATCTCCATCAAGCCCTAGAGAATCTACAAATCTACGGAGGTGGTGACTGTCCGGAAGCTGCGCTAGCTGCCATATCAGAAGCCATTGAGGCAGCATTGCCGAATTCGTTCGTATACGTCTTTACCGACGCCACCGCTAAAGATTTCAAACTTGACCAACGTGTTCTCCGGCTGGTTCAGCAGAAGCAAACACCAATCACCTTTCTATTAACTGGTTTCTGTGACGGCAAAGACAGCCCCGGACACAAAGTGATGAATAACATTGCCGCCGCTAGCAATGGGCAAGTTTACGACCTTCAAAAGGATCAGATCGAACATGTCCTGCTGGGTATCAAAGGGATGATGAACATTGATCACGTGCCTCTGAAATCGGTAGATTCGAAGACGCCGGAGACTCACAATATCGACCTGAACGTGGATAGCACTTTGAAAGAGTTCAGTGTTAGCGTAGCAGGTCACCGCCCGAACATTGAAATAATTGATCCACAGCAGATTCCCTACCACAAAACCAAAGCCGTACTGGATCTCGAGAATATCAAGGTTGTCAACGTTGCCGGCCCCTCTCCTGGCAAATGGAACATTAAAGCCGGGTCTAATTCGTCCCACTCTGTTCGCCTGTCGGGAAACAGCGACGTCAAATTTAAGTTCGGTTTCTCCAAAGCAAAGCCCAACTCCTTAGAAGCCCTCTCCCTACAACCAGTACTCAATGCGGACAACATCCTAACCATTCAACCTTCGCAGATGGATCTGATAGAAAACCTCTCTCATGTCACTGTAACTTCCCATGACTCCGATGGTCCCGATGGTGCGTCATTCAAATTCAAGCTTCCTGTAACGAAAACAACTCTGGACGACTCCACACCTGTTTTCACGACTTCGACATTTCAAGCGCCAAGGCAGAGATTCAAGATATCCGTCTCAGGGAAGGATGCCACTGGAAACCCAATAGATCGTCTGATCTCCACTGCTATCCAAGCCGTGGGATTGAGCGCGCCTGATCTTTCCCTGGACTTTGCGGACATCGATTTGCTCGAAGGCGACGACTTGGAGATCAATTGCCGTGCGGAATCGTTGGTACCCGTATTGCTACAGTGGAAGAAATTCAACCGGCTTCTAGTGGAACAAAACTTTGAGTAAGTATAGACTTGTAGGTTGAAGAAAGACGTTTGGTTTGGTGTTAGCATGAAGTTGGAATTGATATTTGTTCTTCTTGATTATGCCTGGTAAACAATCTGGTTTCTGAGCCGTACCAGTAAATACGTTGCCACAACACTTCTCCTTAGTTTACTATCCCTAAGTATCTTCGAAATAATTTTACTTCGGTATTACCTTGGTTAAGCCATCTGTGGGTTGATGCAACATCTCCTTTCTCCTCGCTGTCCTTCACGAAATGGTTCGTATCGTAACATGGTTGGTCTTTGGGTTGAATACTTCGTTCTTATATACATATCTCAATCCGCGATTGGCACCATATCACAAAAAATAGGATTCATTATTGGCTTCTTATCTCCTGCAGCAGCTTCCACCAAAATTCCTATTGGGTTATATGTAAAAGCGCAACATGTTCGCCTCTTACTTACATACTTACTTACTTATGTATCATATCCATCCCTAGGGTTGCATAGGGTCAACGTGAAAGACTTCCTTTCAGGGTGACTGCTCGCTTTAGCTTTGACCAGGTCAGATTTCGATCGACTTTCTTTATTTCCTTATCGGGGCTCCGACGCCACGAGCCCCTGGGTCTGTCTCTGCTGCGATGTCCTGATGGGTTCCAATTCCAGCGCTTGTTTGCAGATTTCGTTTCTGCTCCTTGGTAGTGTGCGGCCGACCCACATCCACTTTCGTTCTCAAATTTCCATAGATATCGGTTTCTGTTGCCATCGACGATGGAGCACAGCATTCGAGATCCAATTGTGAGGCCACCAGACACGAATTACATATCGCAGGCATCGGTGTATGAAGACCTGCAGCTTTTTAGCATTCTCCGCTGATACGCACTACGTCTCACTGGCGTAAACAGCACAGATTTCACGTTTGAGTTGAAAATTCGGATTTTAGTGCGTTGACTTATCTGGTTTGACCTCCATATATTTCTTAAACTCGCAAAATCAGCCCTAGCCTAGCTCTTGGTTCCGTCGTCTGACACTATCTGGCTGCCAAGATATTGGAAGCTATCGACTTTTTCAACTGCTTGCTCCGCTGCCGTAAAATTGGAAGGATTGTCCGTTTTGACATGTTCGCCTCGCACGATGATAATGCAACCGACGCCTGTCGTTTGATATTTCAGGAAACTGCTCCTCCCATCATACTGAAATGAACCCTGGGGTCGACTTCCTACTGGTTAGATCTCTCCCCCAATCCAAGTATGTATATCCAGGAACTGCGAATCACCAACTCAGTTGTACTCCAAACAGTAATCGATTGTTTTTTTTGAGATATCGCATTATTCGTTGAACAGGCTTCCATTGGCAATACCCATCCCAAGTAACAATCCTACTGCCTTTTAGCCTTTGTTCAAATTTATGAGTGTTTTATTATTGCAACAGACATGCTAATTTGTTTAAAAGCAGTTTTCTATGATGCGAAAGATGTGTCGTTAAAATTTTTGCTCTAGGCTGTTTTTATAACCTTTTCTAGAAAGAATGTAAAGTCTAAAACAGTCAAGCTTTAAAAAATATTTGAAGAGGAACTCTATCCCTTCATAAAACCGTTCAGTTATTCAATAATAAAGCTCCTTCATATTTGTTTAACAGGGCCATGATAAAATATTGCATAAGCACGCTTTATCATTATATAAACCATCACTAAGCCATTTGGACTCGGACGAGAGAATAAAGCATTTATTGTAGCATTTTGCACTACATAAAGTTTATCATAAGATGCTCTACCAATGTTGTCATAACAAAATTAAACAAAGATGGATTCGCATAGCAACAAACTAAGACAAGTGAAAAAATGCACGATCAAGTGAAATAATAAACAAAATATATTGAGCATTCTGTATAGTAATTTGCCAATTACCCAGACAACCAAAATGCACGTATATTGAAAGTTGTTTCTATGATATACAAACATATATGTAAGTAAACAAATCGTATAGAATGCAAAACTCCATTGCTTTTTCTAAACGAGTTGATTTGATATCTTATGCGATTGAATATGTAATAACAAATTCGATTGAAAAAGGTTAGCGATTAAGTTTGTGACGTACTATGATGAATAAATGACACATCGTATAGAAGTCGATAATTTGCATTCTTTACGATTTAACTTAAACATAATACGATAAAGGGCACAACTAATTGCGACGTTGACTAAAAATATAGGAATATACGATACTATTTAAACACTGTTATACGACTTGTGGTTGTTTGGGTATCCATCAATCAAGGTCGTTTAAAAAACTACAATATCAGTCAGTCTCCCATCCAGATGAAATAATCTTGAGGCATGTATCCACCGACAAACCGACATGAAACTCAATCTTCACTATTGATCAAGAATCCATAACGACCGATTCAAATGTGCAGCGATCCCATCTGTCAAAACCCATAGAATCATTTGATCTAGATCAAATAAATGTGCCCAGAATAGCTCAGACATGAACCAACTCATCAAGTTGCCAAGCGTGTTCGTGGCTTCAATAAACGATCTCAGCGAACACGAAGATAGATGTCACTAATGTGATTTGAACAGAAATATTAAGACATTTTCTATTGTCATTCATTTCGGTTTGTCGGTGATGTATCGCCTGGTATACGGCACTGCTTTCCCACATTCGTTCGTATAAACTTTGTTAGTCTTTTTGATGTAGCTTGAACTGTCAAAAATTTTGTGGCAGCAGCTTGATTACCATATAAGCTGTTTGGCAGCTAAACGGTCTTGCATAAAGCAAATTAGCGTCGCAAAGAAACAGTTTAGCCTCAAAATTATTTTCGTAAATGCCATTTTAAAACATTATTTATTTATTGATGCTTACATGAAAACAAAACAGCATTTTCAATAATGGCTCACGAAATATCAATGTTAATGCAGCTGCCATTTTGATTTCAATCTTAATGCAGGTTTATAATTTTCATATATCATGATATATTTTCTTTGCCACGGCTTATTGTTGTACGGCAGTCAATGTGGGATAAATACAAAAGTATTAATTAAGAGTGATGGAGCAAAAAATCTGCTTTTTCTTAATATTTTTTTTAGAAAGTACAACGTGTTTCGGAAGCGCACCAAGTTTTTCAGCTCTTTTCAAGCACTTTACACAATGAATTTAATTTGGCACTTAAAATTTGAATACTGTAGGTTGAAACAAGTAATAAAATATTATAAATCAAGCTGAGATAAATATTTCACTTTGAAAATACTGACGTTTATTTATTATTTTTGCCCAAATGAATTTGTTGAGAGCGAATGAAATTTATGAATACGATTATAATATGAATAAAACTATTTTGAGTGGTTTTGGCAAGCGTCTAGAGGAAGTGGCACGAAAGAGGCTTTTATAGATGTCAAATTGCTTTTATTGTGGTTTTCCTATGGTTTTCAAACTGGTTTTAATTCGATCATAATAAAGTTTTTTTTTGTTTTAATCCAATCTAGAACTGCCTCTAAAATATACCCTTCAGAACCACTGCCAGGGTGGGCCAAATAGGTACATTTTAGTCTTCAGGAGGTTTTGGGGGAAGCAATCAAGACAAATAAGCCTTGACCAGAGTTTTATGGATGTCGTTTTATAACACCCTTGAAGAATTCATAAAACTTTAAATATTACTTGGGCTGGTTACTGCTGAACCGCCTGATCATGTTCACTGCTAGTAATATATCCTGTCACATTCCTTGAGTCAGGTAGATCAAGCATCCCTCCACCTCCTTATATAAAACCGTCCGCATTGCTTGAATCGTCTCTTCCGTTCCTACAGACATTGAGCTATCTCATTTATCTCTAAAATCACCTGGCGTTGCCACATGTCTATGCGTCTGTCACATAGACAGACGATTACACCTTCATTGCGCCAACAAGTGCACTCTCGTTCGGACACGTATCCACATCTCCAGCTTCAGAATCCAGTATCAACTCTTCTGTTGAGTAGAATATCAACATCAAAAGTACCACTGGTGGTATCATAAAGAGTGTACTCGAAAAAAATGAGACACACAAGAATGGTCGTCAAAAATTTATTTTTAGTCGGACTTGCTTTAAACTTTTAGGAACTAAACTAAAAACAATGGTTAGGTTTCTACTTTATTGGTTTATCGGATCTCTTCTCCATGTCTTTGGCATTCTTGCCTTCACATCGGATCAGTCTGTGATTCAGGTTTTTCGTGCCTCCTGTTATGGCACAACCACTGCGGTAGTCTGGGTCTTGAATGACCACCCGGGGCACCGTCGAATGAAACATTTTCACCAAACCAGTCCTGAGTCGAATCAAAAAAATATACTTAATATCTAACTGCGGCTCCCAGCATTTTTTTTTTCAATTTCCAACAGGAACTCTAATGATTCAGTTTTAAATCGAGCGTCAAGTAATTTCAGAATCTTGTCTATATTTTCCTGATACTGGGATTCATGAATCTCTTCAACTGACCCTGCGATTGATGCTCTTCTCTGTGTTTTTTCGTCTGGATCGAATCGTTTGGCACCCTCCTTTTTCGCGGCAACTTCGGAAATCCTACCTCGTCCGGTTTACCTGATGATACTCTTTCTCAAACCTCGGAAAACTTCTTTTTACAGAAGTTCAAACTTCCCTTCAATGTTTCGGTCATTCGGTTTTACTTCCACCAGACGCAACGATTTTCTTTGGAGCGCCGTGTTCACTGTGTCAATGTACCCGAATAATTTTACTAGTAACATCAAGGTAAAGTAAAAGTCGAATTTCTACATCATTCTCAAATACCCAGCAGCTTTTGCACCAGCATCAGAAGCATTACTTTCAGCCAAAGTCGTGAAAAATTCAACCAAAGCGAAATAGTTACAAAACAGATAACATGGACACGAATTTGACTGTCCATCTTGTTGGGCACAAAGGGCGAAGTTTGGTGGAATCATCTAATTTAACTGACTGGAACATCGCGAGCTCTTGAACAGCCGTTGAAGTTGGTCAGATCTTTCACTAAGTTTAAGGTATCTCGGCAAATAGGAATCTTCTATATGGTGTGTGGCGCCACCAAGTTCAAATAATGAGCCAATCAGTGGACAAACAAAGCTCTCCTTTCATCACCACCAGTCTTAGCTTGCACTCCATTTTTGCCACCCGCCATATTCTTTACTCCGTCATAACACTGCCCTCTACAGTTGGACAGCGGCAAATCAAACCGGATATGTATATCGTTGATGACGGAATAAAGCGTGGCGGCACTTCATAGAAACCAAGGAATTTTGTTTCGGCTTCAGGTGGAGCACAGCACAATGTCGTTCGCTGAGTCGTAAAAAATCCATGGGAAGCTTGTCGCCGCTTGGACACACTTTTTGTACTCACACATTCAGCGGTCGGGACATCGGCGGAGGCGAACGAGGCAACAGATGTTCCTTCTGCTGGATCCGTATGCGTGGGGTTTGTCGGAGAATCAGCAACAGCATACTCGGAGGTTTCCTTTTTCGGTAGCATGATCAGAAACTTGTACATTTTGACGATCACATCGAGCAGCAGCTGACGAATTTTCTAAGTTTAGTACAGTCTTTAACTGCTTCGATTTTCATATTGTACTTACTTTGGGATGGATAAATTTTCAGCGTAAATTTCTAAGAAAAAAAATCGTTGCTTCAAAAAGGTAAACAATTGACAAATCAGTACAATCCACCGATTAATTCAAGAATGTTATCTGCCCCAACGCTGAAAGCTGAATGAAAACCCTCCCATGTTCATTCATCGAAACAAAATAAGAATGAAGCATACGTCCAGTGCAAATAAAATGGATTGGTGTGAAGCTTAAATTTGAAATGCCGGTTGACATGGATTATGAGTTCATGATAGAGCCTTCCAAAATGGGCTATTCGATGGAAATTTTAATGATACTTCGCCCATTTCCAAAACTAATAGGGGGGTGGAGGGCAAAAAGTGCTTCCACTACCCCCATCCCCCCCCTAAACTTGGCGCCTATGCTCCAAAGCCTTCCAGTCCAGTTTTTGTATAGTTGTTTGATGCAGTCCTTGATGAATTCCGCTTCCATTTTCCTGGTGGTGTTGGTAGGGGTTGATTATTGTTTACGCCTAAACTAATTTAGCAGCCCGGAAAAGTCCGACGAGAAGCGTATGCTAAGTGTCTACAAAGTGTCTGCCCTGGTAGATGGAAGTCAATCACAATGCCCATACTGTGAGTTTTTTGACAAAACGGCATCCTTAACACCACACAATTGCGCAGAGCCCGTGGTCGGACGTTGCTATTGATCTGCCCCGATATGGCGTTGAACTAATTCGCCTCTTTCGGCTCCATTGGTGTAAGTTGCATTTCAGACGGTGGAGCAATATTCCAGAATCGACCATACCAGCGAGCAATACATAGACTTCAAGCAAGAAGAATCGGAGAAGTCTATGCTTATCCGGAATATAAACACTACAGCTACTAATTGTAATTTCTAAGCCTCCACCCTGGTAGACCACTGTCCGCGCATCTGCGTTTGGGCTAGCTGAGAACCTACCAAGTTGATATGTCCTATGCTATATAACACACCTGAATCTTCCACAAGCAGGCACTGGTTATTACCTAACCAGACCCAACAAGTGTTAGAAGCAAGAGAGAGGGAGAGACGTTTGATTGCTGAAACGAAAACTGAATAATAATTTAGTGTTTAGTACGTTATTGTAATGTATTAGTTCAAGTATGAACTAGCTCTCATCTGTTTCTTCTCCTATTGATTGTTGTTGCACTGGTGCTGCATTTTTTTCTGTTCCAACTTGCTCTTTGATCTGATTCAAATGATAAGTAACGTGATCATCTTTATGATTCATAAACGTTTGTAAACCCGCGCCGCTGAACTATAGACAATCGACACAATACAAAACGTGCCACGCCCGACAACAAAGCACTGCACACGAAGCATCGACACAACAGCTCACCACCGATGCTCGAAGCAAACTTTTTCGCAAACTGACCTCACTATTGTAACTAATATACCCTTGAATCAAGTAGAACCTTCTAAAGAACAATCCACGCTAAACTACAATTGTGGGATCTGCTACACAAAAGAGTCCGCATAAGCAACTCGCGCCTTCTGGCAACTTTATGCTTCTAGTGATGTCCAAGCTCATCGGTTTAGCACCTACCAGAGGAGACTTGGTGCTATACCCAATGATTTTATTATCTCCAGTCCGCTCAACCAATCGCAATGTTTAGTGATATAGTGGACGGATTATTGCAATTTGAGATAGCTCAAAACAGACGTCTTCCAAATTTGACAGATCGACAGGCAATCGGTGGAGACCCACCTGGTACCTCATAGCAACATGCTTAGAGGCGCTGACCGGAAAATTTGATGAACTACTTCCCCCACAAAACGTGTAGCTTGTACGTCAACCGGAAATTCAGAATAACTCCAAGGTCATTTACGTAAGTCGCTAGTTTGTTTGCCGTGTCTCAGAGCTTGTAGATTATACGAGAAATATCCGGATTAACCAGCATTCGATTAAGGTAAGCAAAGGGCTGTAGCTGCTGTTTTAGGAAATAATTATAGTTGCTAGACTGGATTGGCAGAAAGATCTTGTGGTCATCAACATACGAAAGACGTGGACCTTCGAGGACAAACTTCACGTAATTAAAGTATACCAAGATGATAGTCGGTCCTAAATGAGCTCTTTGAGGTATCGCTGACGTGGTTGATACTGCATCGGACGGTGACTGCGGTGACTGAGAGTTGGCATAAGATAATAACGAAACCATTCTAAGAGACTAAGAGAGTTTAATAAACTCCTAGCCTTTGTAGCTAGGCGATTGCCATCGAGTGGTCGAACTTGTCAAAGGCTGACAACTCTCTATAACGTACAGACGTCAGCAGACGGGGGATATGATTCTTTAGGAATACTGACGGAACTTCTAATGGGCCAGGGATGCTTAAACTGTGATGGCGCGGTGGAGAGCTGATTTCGATAACACCCAGTGCTGTCACGTTTAGTTTAGAGGCTTCGTCGACTTTCGTAATGTCTCGCAATGGTATTCCTGACTTGAAACACCTTATATTGCCAATGCATTGCTTGATCCGTCAGCCTTCGCACCAATATCGAGCATCACGTTCAGCCGTCCATATGAATTCTGATGTGTCCATTCCCACGACCTGGGGCTCATAACGCTTTCGCAAATCCATGATGAGGATCATCGACATCCAATTTCCTGTAGCTTCTGGCTCCCTTTTTGTTGAGAAGCCGCAACATGATCGCCTTGAACTAAAGCATGCCATGATATTGTTAGTCTGTAAGAGTTTGAAGAAATAAACTAAACTAGTTGGGGGAAGCTATGTCGTCATACGAGAAGTACCAAAGTCTCGTTGGTGCTTTACTTTATGTGGCCGTTTGTACAAGACCAGACTTGGCTATTACAGCGTCTTTTATCGGGCGCAGAGTAAGTAAGCCGACGGGAACCGACTGGACTGAAGCAAAGTGAGCCCTGCGGTACTTGAAGGATACTGCCAACTTGCGATTGAGACTAGGAGGAGAAGAAAACCTTGGAGGCTATCAATTCTCCATCAACCTAGCTCTGGCGGAGTCAGCCAAGGAGTCATCAAACTGATGCGAGACTTTGGCGAGGATATCCAGTACCCGGTTATTATCCAGCAAGACAATCAAAGTTGTATCAACATGCTGTGAAACGAAGGTGACACCCGGCGTACCAAGTATATCGACACCAGGTACAACCCCGTCCAGGACCTGAGAAATTCTGGAGTCCTGTGAGTTCGGTACTGTCCAACCTAATTCAAGGAAGCGGATGTCCTTATTAAGCCGCTTCCACGAATAAAGTTGGAAAGACTACGAACATCAATTGGCCTGAACAGTCTTTTAGTTCCAGCTTCATCAGCTACAGAAGTAGGAATATTCCTCACTGTCTGGAGACTTGTCAAACCTTCCTTCGTTATTAGCGGTGTTTTGCACAAGACTGTAATTGTGCCTTTCAATACTAAGGTAAATCATCTCTAAGGGACGGTTGATAGATGCTCATTGACCTCTTGAGAAGAAGCTTCTAGCTTTTCCAATAATTGATACGCTAGTTTCTTTCTTGGTCACTTTCCTTAAGTCTGCAGAATTGGTGCCTTGAGCAGTAACGTTGGAAAGAAACTCATTTTTATCGGTTTCCGCAAACTTCGGCTACACAGCGGAATCTTCAGTGTGTTTTCAGATTACTTATTTAAAACGTCGACAGAATCCAAAACCCTGCTGGAGTCCTGCCCTACCGTTGAATTGTGGAATACCACACACTGTTTCTCCCGTAAAGTTGACCGTAATCTTGAAGGAATGAACGTAACGCTCGGTCAAATAACGTACGGTTTATTCAGAGTTCACTTTATGTCAAAGAAGCTATGATTGCTATGATAAACTCCAACTATAGGTCCAAACCAACAGGTTGCTTTGATCTCATACAGTTTCCTACACTAAGTTTTAGAATTGATATTTTAAATCATTGTTTTCTTTCAAACACCAGTCAAACGGAAACCCTTCGGCTACAGTTAACGAACGTCACGACTAAGCATTCAGGACGGTACGCTTGTCGGGCAGCAAATAGCGTTGGTGAGAATGAAATTCTTGCTGTGGTTAGGGTAAGAGCCCGACCGGAACCCGAAGTGGCTGTCTATCCAAAAGATATTGTAACGTACGAGTCGGAAAGGCTGATAGCCCTGCGTTGCATCACGAGGAATGTCGATTCTAGTGCGCAGGTTGTTTGGAGTCACAATGGAAACAAGATTGATCATGCCGTGGGTCATGAATATCTTGAGTTGCACAACATAACACTAGCCCATGATGGAACGTACGAGTGTAGAGTGGAAGCCGACGGAAAAACTATCTGGGATTCTACGCATCTGAGTGTAGAATACGCTCCACGGACACCAAAGACACTGATGAACACAGTGTCCGCGCCGTACGGCCAAGCGTTGAACTTCAGTTGTGGTATTAAAGGGAATCCTGAGCCAACAGTTTTGTGGAGTTATCGACCATTGGATGATTCGGATAGTAGACAACTCGCGGAAACTGGCAGCACCCTCGTACTACCGAGCGTGATGCCGGATGTGGAAGGATTCTACATTTGCGAAGGGAAGAATCGCCATGGAACTGACAGAAGAACAATTCTCGTGGAAGGGGAGGCGAATGGTAAGTTGAACTCAGAGCACTTATTGAGGGGATAACTGAAGAGTTATAATTTTGTAGGACCACCGAAAATCCTCAAGCCGGTTGATAAGATATCATACTTTGAACCTGGAGCCAAAGTGGTTTTGACGTGTTCTTGTGATCTCTGTCAACCGCTGAGTGAGTACATTTGGACAAGCGGTAAGCTAACGTTTGAAAGCAGTCCTTATGATGTTCGGGGTAACGCTCGTGTTAGTTTGCTCGTTGACCAAACCCGTAATGCAGTTCAGTACCAATTGACGATCGACAACTTTGGTCCAGCTGATCAAGGAAGCTACAGCTGTATTCTATCGAATGCGCACGGAGCCGACAGTTTTGTGATGCAAGCTCGGCTGATGGTAGCGCCGCAGGTGGATGGAATTCTAATCGACAATGAGCTGCAAGAGTTGCAATTTGTAGGTCTTGAAGACTCCGTACACCAGTTGACATGCGAAGCGGCAGGTTTACCGGAACCCTTGCTCACGTGGACAATTAATGGACGAACGTTGCAAGAAGATAACCGCTACACACTATTGAATGATAATAAGACACTCTACTTGAGTGAAAAATTCGATGAAACATACAATGGAAACTATAAGTGCATTGCCACTAATCCCATTGGTGTATCCAGCGGTGAAATTTCGCTACGATACGGAAGTCCACCGGTATTTGTCGTTCTACCAAGGAACAATTTAAACATAGAAGTTGGTCAGCAGCTTTCGCTGGACTGCCTAGTTGAGGGCGTTCCCGATCCCGAACTGGTATGGTATTTCAATGACCAATTGGTGGAGAAGGATCAACCCTACACAATGACACTTGGCGATTCCGGTATCTACAAGTGTATGGCGAGAAATGAATTTGGGCAAGTTTCGGCCAGCTCAATGGTTGTCGTCTATGGTAAACCGGAATTCAGCGTACACTCGACAGAAGACGAGGCAATTGTCGTATCTAAACAAGAGGACCTGTTTCTAGACTGCAAGGCTTCAGGATTTCCGGAGGTAAGTTAGCGTTGATGGGTTGATGATTTGATTCATGAATTTCTTCAGCCCACCACCAGTTGGGCATTTGAAGGTCAAACGAAGGAAGAATTGACGAATTTGGTAAAAACCGCCAGTGGACTGAAAATCAACAATGTATCATCTTCGAATCAGGGCTCCTATATCTGCAACGTTGAGAACTCACAAGGGAGCATTCAGAAGGTGTACTACGTAGCAGTTAAAGGTTAGTGTGTTTCTTATATACTTCCTAAGATTATGCTGTGAACCATTTTCAGAATCGCCAAGGATCACGTCAAGTATCCCAGATCAGGTGAAGATATTGCCCGGTCAGGAGATTCAACTTAATTGCACAGGTTCCGGCAATCCTGAACCAAGATCACGTTGGACCAAGAACGACGTCCCACTTCAGGAAACGTTGAGCTTGAAGATACGTTACAGCACTGAATCAGGCGGGACCTATACATGTACGTTACAAAACGAGGAAGGCTCTGACTCTCGTTCAACCACAGTAACCGTGCTCAACCCACCTCAAAAAACGGACAATACGGCAGTTGTCGAACCGGTCATTAAAGCCAAACTTAGCACTCCTCTGAGCTTGGTTTGTCCGTTCGACAACTACGACAGTCTTCTGTGGCAGTTGAATAATCAAAATCTGGACAGTTATGTGGATCTATCGGATATTCGGCTTCTACAAAACATACTTCAAATCGACAGGCTCCGTCAAGCTCATGAAGGAACGTACACCTGTTTCGTAGAGAACCCTGCCGGTCGTAACAACCACACATTTATGGTTGGAATTCTTTCGCCGCCAGTAATTCACTCCGCAGATGACTTCTCCGATGACCGTACTGGCCGTGACTTTGAAGATGATGATGAAAAATTGACAGCCGATGCCGAGGTCAGTATACTCAGCGGAGAACAGGTTCAACTGGTATGTCACGCAAGTGGCTCACCCCAACCAGCGGTTTCTTGGAGTAAAGACGGTAACGTTATTATCAGAGGAAGCGAGCTGGTCATCGACAACGTTGATACCCATCATAATGGTTTATACAGCTGTATTGCGGAGAATGATCTTGGCAGTGCACGGAAGGTCTACCGGCTGGATGTAATGACTTCGCCAAGACACTGGGGAGAGCCAATCGATCACATTGAGGTGTTCAAGAACGAAGACTTGAAGCTGGAATGTTCCATGGAGGCCAATCCACCAGCCGGCATACAATGGATGAAGGATGAGTATGATTTGCAGGTTATTTTTTCAATATAAATATGAATAAATGAAACTTATCTTTCAAGGGTCACTCTGGATGAGTTTGAAGATTCGCTCGAGTTTGTTGAAATTCAGCCTCAGGATTCAGGTGTCTACACCTGCGAAGCAGAGAACATTTTCGGAGTTGACGAGAAAAAGTTTCGAGTCACCGTGTACCGTGAGTTAATCCCCACCAGTCCAATAAAACCAAAGGAAATTTTCGAATAACTCTTTCAGAACCCTCGGAGATCACATTCTTCCCAGAGAACCTAACCGTAACTGCCGGTACCTCGATGGATCTGAATTGTGAAGCCGTTGGAAGCCCTCTTCCAATCATTAGCATCGTCCACAAGGGGGAAATTATGGCAACAACGTCCGTCCTTGACTACAATTCGCTTACTTTCGACAAATCCTACCGAGTGAAACCCAAGTCCTATGCCATCCAAACGCAACAGTTTCTGGCTACCAAACACTCGCCGTACGAAATCCAACTTTCTCTCATCCATCCCAACGTTGCAGCCAGCACCGCTGGAAAATATCTCTGCCTAGCGCAGAATGCGGTTGGACATGATGAAAGATTTTCTAAAGTTGAAGTTCTCGTACCGCCCTTCATCCAAATGAACAAACTGAAAATTGGTCCACACTTCTCCATCCTGGAAGGGCTCCCGCTGTACCTCTACTGCCCGATCACGGGTCACCCAAAGCCGTCGCTTAGCTGGTACCGCAACTCGAAACCGATCATGTACAAAGGTCAAACTCTGTTGCTGGAATCTACTACCCGTAAAGATCAAGGGAACTATACATGTCTCGGTGAAAACTCCGTTGGTAAGCAGCATCTTTCGTTTTCGGTGAGCATTCTCATCCCACCGACCATGATCAACAGCGTCGTGTTTGGAGAGGATGAAGTAGCCGATCAACCGGCGAAAGAAGAAATCCGCATTACCAAGGGCGGCAACGTTACATTGGACTGTGCCAGCTTAGGTGATCCGAAACCGGAGATATTCTGGACGAAAGTTGTATATTTGGATGAGACACTGAACGAACAGTTACCCAGCAGGGAACCGGTTCTTGAACTATACAACATCGAAGCCACGTCCACGTATTCTTGCTACGTGAACAATACAGCCGGTTCAACGGAGAAGTTGTTCCACATCGTAGTAGAGTCGCCGCCGAGGTTTCGGAACATCGAATACGATTCCAAACCGGTGGCATCACTTCATCATAGCCTGGATTTGAATTGCGAAGTGGTGGGCGTTCCCGAAGGTGTGATCACTTGGACAAAGGATGGCACGGTGATTGATAGTCAACGGAAGGGAATTTTCCTCGCTTCAAACGGGCAAGTTTTAAGAATCTCTGGGGCGCAGACCACAGATGCAGGGGAGTATCAGTGCGTTGGCCGAAACTTACACGGCCAAGTCAGTCGGGAGTTCTACGTTCAGATCGATGGTGAGGTTTTCGGTACCAACACTTTCATTCTATAACTCACGTATTACTTTACCGTTCCAGTTCCGGTCAGTTGGTCTCCATGGGGTGAGTGGAGCGGTTGCAGTGCCACTTGTGGAAAGGGAACTCAATTCCGATCTCGGATCTGTTTACTACTCAGTGGATCACCGGCTAATGGAAAACAGTACAATTGCGTTGGGGAAAATGTGCAGGTTAAAAACTGTGAAATGCTTCCATGTCCCATCAACGGAGGCTGGGGAACGTGGAGTAAATGGAGCAACTGTT
Organism: Aedes japonicus; assembly: GCA_034211315.2. Classification (NCBI taxonomy): domain Eukaryota; kingdom Metazoa; phylum Arthropoda; class Insecta; order Diptera; family Culicidae; genus Aedes; species Aedes japonicus. The sequence continues at coordinate 15,663 of JASCZW010006137.1, read as the reverse complement.
CGTTGGATTGTGTTACCGAGTACACGGGGCTTAGGTCGATTCGTTTCCGCAATCGAAAATGTGACTCTCCAGTGCCCTCGTTGGGTGGAAAACCTTGCGTTGGCGAAGAATATGAGGAAGAGGTGTGCAGCGTGAAGTTCTGTTCCATTAACGGTGGATGGACTCCGTGGACAAACTGGACGCCTTGCAGTGAGACCTGCGGCTTTGGACGAACCATTCGTTGGAGAAATTGTGCAAACCCGGCACCACGTAACGGAGGCCTGCCTTGTCAGGGACCGGAGTCTGAAATTAAAATCTGTAAGCAACTGGAATGCATCGTAGACGGTGGTTGGTCCGAATGGGGTCCGTGGTCGAAGTGTAATAAACAATGTGGGGCTGGAGTACGGTTCAGAAAAAGAGTTTGTAATAATCCGGAACCCAAGAATGAAGGCAAACAGTGCAAGGGCGAAAACATGGAGGTTGAGAAGTGTTCTCTCAAGTCATGTCGGAACGATGGCCTTCTGAAAAATTATGAAAAAAAATCTTCATATCAGCGAAACTATTCCCCACTAGTGACCTACGAATCCAAGCATCCTGTCGAAGAGGATGGAGAATACGAAGACAGAAGCCAACCTGAAGAGCCGCAGAAGTTCAAGGTGATACGCAATTATGAGTTTGCCGAGGCCGCTCCGGTAGAGTACGTCGACGGTGCCGTCGAACAAGACTTCGACGATGAACTAGATGGGCATCACAAGATTACCATTAGTCTGAAGAACACCGTGAATCTTACGCAAGACACGGTGGCTTACAATCTAAACTTCGGAGGTGTTAGCAACTTCGTGCAGCTTAATTGCGTCGCAGGAATGACCTACAACAGGACACTGGGCCGTTGCGTCGATACAGACGAGTGCAAAAGTGGCGAGCATAGCTGTACCATGCCGGGACAGATTTGCTCAAACACCAAGGGAGGCTACGAATGTGCCTGCGCTGTCGGTTATCGAATGTATGCAGATGGTTGCACGGATATTAACGAGTGCCGGGAAGGCAGCCACGAGTGTTCGCATTTCTGCGAGAATGTTCTCGGAGGACACACCTGCTTCTGTCCGGCAGGGTTCGTACTCTCCGCAGACGAACGAACCTGCACCAGACGCAGGACCAGGGAAGAACCGGCATTCAGTGTGATGAATTACGAGATGATCTGCCCGGAAGGATACCAACTGGACGGAGGCAAGTGTACTGGTAAGCTTTAACCGAAGCTCTAATATGAACAATCGTAATGAACAGTTTTATATCCGTGCAGACATAGATGAATGTGACTTGAAGGAAGACGAATGCAATGAAGAACAATCCTGCCTGAATACGAAGGGCTCCTATCTGTGTGTGCCGACGAGTTGTCCTGAAGAATACGAAGAAGATGAGCAGATGGGGTAAGGATTTCTCTTGTTTTCCAATAATCCGGTAGTAAGTCGATCAATTCCCATTACTTTCAGTCAATGCTACCAAGACTGCCATTTCGGATCGTCCGGTACCGGTGTATGCCAGGATGGAGCACTTGTCGAGCAAACACTAACGTTCAGGGTGATTTCGTTGAAAAAATATACTCCCAGGCAGCCGATAGCCACGCTGTCAATTCCAGCATTCCAGCATGACCGGACTGAAGCGTCGTTCAGTTTCCTGGAGCGAACCTATGAACATGTCTTCAGACTGGACAAGGCACCGCAGTCGTCCGGTGTGGTTTATCTGTTCGGAAATAAGAAGTTCCAACGCGGTAAGATCTACAAACTGAAGGTGATTGCTCGCGCGTTTGGCATGGAATCCGGCGTCATGGAATATGCCCACCGGTTTGTGGTGTATGTTTATTGTGTAGATTAGGTCTTAGGTGCAAGGTTATATTTTTATTTTAATAGTAGAATAGTAGTAGAATACAAGATAATTTGTATGAGCTTTCGTAATTTTTTATAATTTCTAAAAATTTTCATTGTTTTCCATAACACAGAGAAAATTTCCATGTTATTACTGTACTTGCCTTACCAATCAGGCCAAGGACAAGCTGGACTCTGCTGTATATAGAAGTTGTCTCCATTCTATTCTATTCCAGCGCTTCAGTCAGCAGAGGGTCCGCAGGTCGCCTTCTAATTGATCGATTCACCTTGCTCGTTGCGCGCCTCTACTGCTTGTGCCCGTCGAATCGTGATCGAGAATCATTTTAAGTGGGCTGTTTTGCGACATTCTTACGACATGCCCAGCCGACCGTAGTCGACCGATTGTTGCGATGCGAACGACGGGAGGCAAATGATGCAATCTGTGGTGTCGCAACATTTCGTTGCTTAGACGCATTGAAGAGGACGTGAGATTTAGTGTAGATCGATAACAATTTATAATTAGGGCCCAGCTAACAAACGTAAACAATGGCTTTTTTCGCGAATTTCTCGTAATTGAATACTCGCCCAATCAATCTACCACGGTCATTTGGAAGAGGAAGAGTTCACCTATGCGATAGAATTGGAGGCTTACGTTGGTAGCCTTTGTGACACGAGAAATTTGTGGAAGAAACCGTTGTTTACGTTTATCAGTTAGGTCCTAATGAAAAATCTGTGTTGAATCTGTGTTTGTTTTTTGCTTTGAGTAATGAGTGCTGAGCACTGAACACTGAAACAGTGCTCAGTGCTTAAAAATCAGTGTTCAGTGCTCAGCTATCAGTGTTAAGTGCTCAGCACTCAGTACTAAATGCTCAGTGCTCTGCACTCAGTATTCAGATCTCAGAAATCAGTACTCAGTGCTCAGTACTCCGTGTTTTGTGCTCACCACTCAGTGTTCAGTTCTTAGCATTTAGTGTTCAGTGCGCCGCACTCATAGCTCAGTGCTCAGCAATCAGTGTTCAGTGTTCAGTGATCAATGCTCAGCGCTCAGTGTTCAGTGCTCAGCACTCAGTGTTAAGAGCTCAGGGCTTAGAACTCCGTGTTTAGCGCTCAGCACTCAGTGCTCCGTGTTTTTTGCTCAGCACTTAATTTTCAGTACTCAGCACTCTGTGCTCAGAGCTCAGTGCTTAGAACTCCGTGTTTAGTGCTCAGCACTCAGTGTTCAGTTCTTAGCAGTCAGTGCTCAATGCTCAGCACTCAGTGTACAGTGCTCAGTGCTCAGTGCTCAGCACTCCGTGTTTAGTGCTCAGCATTCAGTGCTCAGTGCTCAGTGCTCAGCGCACAGCACTCAGTATTCAAATCGGAGCACTCACTGCTCAGTACTCAGCAATTCGTGCTGAGTGCTGAGTGCTGAGCACTGAACACTGAAGGCTGAGCATTCAGCACTGAGTTCTGAGTGTTTAATGGTGAACGCTGAGCACTGAGAACTGAGTACTGAGCAATGAGCACTGAGTGCTGAGCACTAAACACTGAGTGCTGAGCACTGAACAATGAGTGCTGAGCACTGAGCACAGAGAATGGAGCACTGAAAACTGAGTGCGGAACACTGAACATTTAGTACTGAGTACTAAGCACTGAGTTCTGAGCTCTAAGCACTGAGTGCTGAGTAGTGAACACTGAATGCTAAACATTGATCACTTACTGCTGGGCACTGAACACTGAGTGCCGAGCTCTAAATACGGAATGCTGAGCACTAAACGCTGAGCGCAAAGCACTGAATACTGAGCATTGTGCACAGAGTGCTGAGCAATGAGCACTGAGTGCTGAACACTGAGTGCTAAGCGCTGAGTGCTGAGCATTGAAAGCTGAGCACTGAGTACTGAATGCTTAGCAATGAACACTGAGCACTGAAAGCTGAGCACTAAACACTGAGTGCTGAGCACTGAACACTGAGTGCTGATTACTGAGCACTTAGTTCTGAGCACTGAGCACTGAGCACTGACTGTTGAGCACTGAGTGCTGAGTGCCGACAACTGAGCACAGAACACTGAGTGCTGAGCACTAAAAACAGAGCACTGACCACTCAGCACTCGTAATTTAGTGCTCAGCACTCAGTGCTCAGTGCTCAGCACTCAGTGCTCAGCACTCAGTTTTTTGTGCTCAGCACTCACGGCTGAGCGATCAGTATTCCGCGCTCCGTGCGCAGCGTTCAGTGTTCAGTACTCAGTGCTCAGAACGCAGTATTTAGTGCTCAACACTCAGTGTTCAGAGCTCAGCACTCATTGCTCAGTGCTCAGCACTTCGTGTTGCGCACTGTGCGTTGCGCACTAAGCACTGAACGCTGAGCAATGAGCACTGAACGCTGATTGCTGAGCACTGAACACTGAGTGCTGAGCACTAAACACGGTGTACTGTGTACTGAGCACTAAGTGCTGAGCTCTGAACACTGAGCACTGAGCAATGAGTGATGAGCACTAAGCACTGAGCACTGAGTGCTGAGCACTAAATACGGAGTGCTGAGCACTGCGCACTGAGCAGGGGTGTAGTGGGGCGGTGGCCAGGGGCGCCAGGCCATAAGGGCGCTGAAGCTGAAGGTGATCGAGCTGATTTGTAAAATTTTAGTTTTCATACTCAATGCTAAATGGCTTTACAAAGAGCTGAAAAACGGGGAAAAAGTTAAACGTCAATGGATGCTTTACAGTGTTTCATCGAACGCAGTTTTTTTTCCGTTTTTAATGTTTTGTAAATTTATGTTTCGTAATATTGACTCGGATGTCGAAAAAGAATTTGATGATTGGATGCATCCACATCCAATTATACAAACTGGATTTCATCGTGCCACCGAGAATGTTTCTTCTAGTGGAAGGATTTTGAAAAAAGAATGTTCCTTGGTAAAGGCCAGTATCGACTTAAAAAGTAGAGAGGTTACAGAATTTTGTTCAATATGACCAAGCGAAATTTTGACAACTGACCTGTAGGAACGAAATGTGACCTTCACTTACGGAATAACTGAGCGGAACATTTTTCCGAAAGTAAAAGTGATAGCTCCCATCAGTTTGCGTGGAAGCCTTACAAATTCCAATTTTAATTTTTGTTCTTTTCAGGTGGATACTGCTGTAGAAATTTCTTTTCAGTTCTTTACTTTTCCGTTTCAGTGAACGGAATTTAACATGAGTTTGGACTAAAAAAAAGAAATTTCTTTCGAACACGATACCGACTTTAAAACAGTTTCAAATTCAAAATTCCAAATGCAAAAAGAAACTGAGGTCTTGACATATGGGAGATATAATCTTGATTAACAACGACAAAGTAAACGAATCTCTGCAGTCAAAAACCATCACCATGGACGTGGCCAGTAAAATTAACAGAGGTTTACAAACATCATTCGACGAAATGAAAACTGATGTACATAGTTGACCGTGAAATGAAGTATGCGAAAGAAAAATGAACTTGGTATCGCTAACGATTTCCAAGGAACACGACAGCGGAAAATGAGATAAATCGATGACACCACAGATAATCGAGCCCCTCTATCGAGTGAAAACAGGTTTAAGCTCGATATTTGACAAAATACTACAACATGTGGAGCAGCATGAAAAATCAATGGCGGAGTTAGCATCGGAATTCTCAGTTTTGACAGGACACAGACTCGCATCTGAGACTATTCCACAATTAAAGGAGGCGCAGCCTTTGGACTAATGGCTAGCCCACAATTGATACGTTGCGGATGCGTTTGCGTGAATTTGACAGTTTTGCCATAGGCTTTCTGTTAAATACACGTCAACGCATCCGCAACGTATCAATTGTGGGTGACCCTTAAAGTATGCTGCTGATATTGATGCAGTAGAGCTTGTATCTGAAGTAGAAGTTTTTAAACGGAAAATTGGTGAGATGTTGCCTGACCTGAGCTCTTCTACTCCGTTAGACATATTAAACTGTACCCTTGGATATTCTCTCCAAGATGTTTATCCTACCGTCGAAACGGCTCTACGTATTTTTTGACACTTCCAGTTACAGTGGCATCATGTGAACGTAGCTAATTAACGTAGTAATTAACAACTATCTTCGTCGTAGAATTACGTAAGACAGACTCTCTGGCTTGGCCATTCTTTCGACAGAAAAGGCATCGCTATCAGATCTTGATTTAGGTTTTATTGTTGATCAGTTTGCTTTAGCTAGGGCACATAAGGCAAATTTATGAATTAATTTGAACTTTCAGTAAATATAAACGTGAATAAAAGTTAGTTCAATAGATAAACATGATTTTGTCATGCTGTTCTGATCTATAAGACTCGATATAACACAAACTTGTAAATGTAACAATAAAAATGAGTCGATGTGGATAAAATATTGTTAACACATTATGTGCAATATTTACAATAATATTAATAACTAGCTGACCCGGCAGACGTTGTCCTGCTTACAATTAAACTACTTATTGAAAAATTGAAGAAGGTATTAGCAACAATCAATATGCAACTTGCGAATTGATTCACTGTTGGAGAACCCCTTGATCTGAGGTACACCTTGAAGCTAGCACCTTGCTGTACATATTTGCGCCTTTGTTTTGATTTGCTGTGTTCTTTTGACAGAATATTTGAGAGTGTGTTCGTGTGAGTTCATTATTAGGGGCATATTATTAAGCTTGGGACCGATTGGGACCGATGTGCTAGTAATGACTGAGCCAAGCAAAAATCGTATTTGTTCGGGACCTACTGATCTTAGAGTTAGTCTATGGTATTAGCTCGAATCGCAAGCATTCGATCTAGAGTAGTCTTGAACATTTTAATCAATCCATTGGGCTCATGAAGCATCGCTTGCACTTGTTGTACAATGTCCCGCTTCATGGTGGAATAATGTTGCTGAGTTAATCTCCCTTGAAATAAATCTGTAGAAATTTATGGTCTGCGTCCGTCGGTGGCAACATTGAATTCGCTTTTTGGTAAATTTGACCATAGACGCTTTCAAAATTTCATAATTTACTAATTTTTAAACTCTTTGAATCCTTAAGGTACAATGTTCAAGAAAACTTTTAAATATTATTATGTGAGTTGCGCCAAAAGAAGTCATTTGAAAACAACCATTATAACTCTGGATGTTCTGCAGAAAATGTTTAGAACCACTTCCTGATCCCGACACAAATGAGCGCAAAGGCTCTGGTGTTTCATTTGGGAACTTCAATGTATTACAATGATAACAAACTACACTCATTGATCGACTGATATATTCGAATTGTCATCAAGATTTTGTGGAATGTAGGCTTGCCTTCGTAATTTTTTGATACGGTTATGTTGGGCACGGTTGTTGCCAGATCTTTCTGATACATGCCGATTACGCTTCTTTCTAACTCCATCGCTTGTATTTTGAGCTGCTCTTTCTTCTTCACTCAACATTATTCGAGCCCGTGAAATCGGTTGTCGATCCAATTCAGTTTGAGTTGCACGGTGATCGTCGCTTTGTCTCATTCGAGAGTTTACTGAGCTAGCAGCCGACCGATATTATTCTGTCTAGTTGGAGGCATTGTACAATAATACTAATTGAAATTAACTGAAATCGAAACTTAGTTTGTGTTTTTTTAAATTCTAGTAATATCGTCGATTTCACATTCCTGATATACTATTTATCACACAGCGAACGATACTAATGTAAACAAAAACGTAATTACACATCTGTCAGTTCAACACAAAAGACATAAACTAAAACCTTCACTTTCCATTGACCTTCATTTCAATTCTTGACCAACAATAGAATAGGGTTAATCAACATTTGTAAACATATACTTTTGAGCCTTTTTTCTTGCAAGCCATAGGCTACACACGCAATCTATAGCATCATCGTGTGGAGAAACTTTTCCCTACATTATTATGGTATTGATTTGCGTGGGTGGCTTATGGCTTAAGAGAAAAAGGGCTCAGGAATATTTGGTTACAAATGTTGATAGGCCCTATTCTATTGTTGATCTAGAATTTACATCTCGCTGCGAGGTGTCACCAATACAAACGTTCCAGTTTATGCGTGCATCTACACGCTATAAATCGTATACACTGAAGTTACTTTTTACACAAGAGTGAGTGCGATGGAAAAAAACCTACTTTAAAAAATCGAGTAAATTCCTAAATCTACGAAAAAACCCGTAATTTACAAAAACTTTGCAAAAAGCGAGAAAAGTTAGGTTTGAAACGCGTTTTTGATCAAATATAAGCGAACGTTATCTACTTGTTTGAATGACGAAACCGCCTCAAATTCCGACAACCCCGTAAAAATTGCGAAATAAGCGACTCTAGCGTATTATCATTTTTGTACATCTTCTAAAGGTCCAAGTAACAATCAGTGATTTCTCCTCTCTCGTTCTTTGTTTTTAGTTAGTTGGAAGCCATTATAATAGTTTCCACCGGTTTGTCCTTACAAATCGAAAGATGGTCTTGCTGTCTAGCATAGTATGATATTCCCATACAAAATAACAATTTGATTTTTATGATTTTTTCTCATTTTCTAGTAAAATTTTCCAAATAAAAAAGAAATCAAATAAATCCATCGAGTCGTTCGTGAGTTATGCCGTCACGAACGGACAGCATTTCATTTTTATATATATAAGAAGATAGATTTGTCAATATAAGTCACAAATAATCATTCAAGAGTGTATAAAATGACTAATTGAAACAAAACATGCAAAAACAATATAAGTTGGGGCGTCTTCTTGCTTTTCCAGGGACGCCACCAACAACGTCTCTGGCACTGAGAGCTGTGCTCTAAAACGCTGGGCAACTGAACACTGGTTGCTGAGCACTAATCACTGAGTGCTGAGCTCTGAACACTGAGTGCTGAACACTGAGCACTGAGTTCTGAGTATTGAGCAATGAATGATGAGCACTGAGTGCTGAGCACTAAACACAGAGTTCTGAGCACTGAGCACTGAAAGCTGAGAACTAAGCACTGAATGCTGGGCACTAAGAACTGAGTGCTGAGCACTAAGCACTGAGCACTGAGTGCTGAGCAGTGAACACTGATGGCTGAGCACTAAATACGAAGTGCTGAGCACTGAGCATTGAAAGCTGAGCTCTGAAACGCTGAGCACTGAACACTGATTTCTGAGCATTGAGTGCTGAGCACTGAGTGCTGAGTTAATACCAAGGTTTCGAAGAACCTCGTTCTGCCATGGATGAAAGCCAACTTCGGAGCACACCAACACGTCGTTTTCCAACAGGACGGAGCACCATGTCATACCTCAAAAAGGACTCCAGCGTGCCTGAAGGAAAACATAGGATTTTGACCAAAGGACATTTGGAATCCTAGTAGCCCGGACTGGAATCCTTTGGATTACTCAATATGGGCATATGTTCAGGCTAAGGCACACCCTAGTGTTGGTGCCCTGAAAGCTTCCATTACCAATGAATGGAACTCGATGATTGACTCATACAATGAGAAGGTATGCTCTCGATTGCGTCCCCGTTTGGAGCAGGTGCTCGAGAAAAATGGTGGACATATTGAGTAATGTAATCATGAAAGGCTTAAAAACCGATTCCCTAAATAAAATGATTTTTTAATCATTTTCTATGAAAAAACTTTGAAACTGAGGTATGGATTTTCGCATTTGTTTTAGGGGAAAATACTGTATTTGTATGCCGCTTTGGATTAATCAAATCGATTAACATTTCGCTAACCTTCATTGGTAGAATTTCACATGTTTAATTACAATTGAAAATGCCTTTTTGTTTTTTGAAAATATTTATTTTAAAATATGCTGTTTTGTTGCTCAGACAGTACACTGTAGATGCGCTTGACATGCTCGAAAAGGAACTAGCCCTCTTCGTTTGAAGAGACACCCCTGCGGCCTAAATATGTACACAAATGTTATAATCTCCGAACGCAGCACAAGAATCCGGCACATATGGCATACAACAGGGGGGCGGCGCATTTAATGGGTTATAAACGTTCAATGTACAGACTACTAAACAGTCTCTTCGGACTTCTAATCGCTAACATTGTTTACTGTTATTGGATATTGTTATATTTAGGTTTTCGGTTTGTATTCTCTTAACTTCCATCGCGAACACACTGACATCTACTAGGACACAAAGTAGAAGGATAACAGATTACGAACCGCACAAGCCGCACCAACTCATTCACGCTGCGCTTCCGTTCGAACTCTCTGCTATGCTCCTAAACTGCGCACTGCTCGACATTTGAAAAGCTTATCCACTAAGGTATAAAGAACGGAAGGTGCCACAAAAAAAGAACATCCTCTAGAAAAACAGTACTATTCCTAGATAGTTATACCAGTCCCCGGATGTCCGGTTACCTTAGTTTCCTGGACAAGAAGTGCGTGTAAGTTATATTAGGTACCTATGTATAGGATGATAAAAAAGTATTTCTACTAAAGGTTTGATTTCTTTTCACTACAGTAGAGAAGCGTATTTATCGTAGGTAATTGCATCTTGTCCTTTTTGTTTTGATCTCTTCGGTTTTTTTGCCTGCATTTTTGTATTATCCCGGCTTGGTGCACACGAGAATGTCAAATATCTAAGGTTTGAGTAAAACAACGTCACGCTTTCATCACTTCTGTCTATTCATGTATTTTCGCAGCCGCACACACACTATTTCTCTACTACACTGGGTCGACACCATATTTCAAGGAAATTTATACTCTTCATCATCATTAACTGAATGGTTGCGTCCTAAACATTAGCATACATGATCAAAGTTAAACGATTCTTCTACAAGGTATCTTCATCGTGTAACTAGCCTGACACCAATTGTCTTTCTTATGAGAAATCGACGGAAAATGAGCAATAGACGTTCCGGAGCAATAGACCGGAAAGAAGTTAACAAAAAATGTCTTACTCAGTAAAAATCTACATGGAGATCTAAGAAATATTGTTTAAAAAAAATGATTACACTACAAACTTAAAACTTTGTACGAGGCCCATTAACTCAGGAATAAAAAAAATTATGCCAAAAATGGGTCAACCTACTGGAATAAATTTTGAGAATTTGAAAAATACGTACGAAGCTAAATTTAAAACTTAGTGCCCTCTTGCATTTGACAGCAATAAAACCGGTCGGGATTACAATCTAAGAAATTTTACAGTTTTAAACAAGCCACGACAGGACCTGGAGCGGAAAAACAGAACAATAGGAACGGGGAACAAACCACTATAGCCAATAGTCAACCGCACCGCTTCCTGTCTACTTCAGATCCACTCCTCGCTTGTATCGTCCTCATCCGGCGAAGATTGCCCGTCCGCGGATTGTTTTGTCTTTTCACTGGGTGTTGCCTTCGGAGATTGCTCCGGAGAGGTAAGTGGAGACAAATCACTGCCACCGTTCTCCTGCAACGATGCCTTGGAACTGGATTGTTCCGGCACAAAGCTAGACTCGTGTTCAATGAACATCTCCGACGCCTTCCTGTTCATCTCGGCAACGTGCTCCTTGCAGCGGGTTACCAAATCTTCGTATGGTCGCCCGTGGAGAAAGCAAACGATTATCACCGTCATATTGTCTCCACCGATGCCACCCATCTGACAGTCCGGTGCCAGGCATCGTGTCATTAGATTTTCGCAAATATTTTGTGGATAAATACCCTGGGCAATCTCCGTCAGAACGAATTCCATAACCGATTGGCTGGGAAGCACGTCCCAAATTCCGTCGCACGCAATTACCATAAACTCAAAGTCCTCGCCAACCACTCGTTCTTCCACGTCCGGGTATGCTGTCACAACCTGTTCTTCCGGCAATTTGTCGGCGTTTCGTTTTAAACTAAAGTCTCCCAATGCCCTCGACAGGGCCAGGTATCCATTTACTCTATTATATTCAACGTAACCTCCGGCACGCTTTATCCTCTCCAATTCGCTAGCATTGTTTGGTTTGTGATCGAATGAAAGCACGTCTAGTTTTCCATTTATGCAAGCGATGGCCCGCGAATCTCCAGCGTTAGCACAATACAATTTGTCGTTCTTCACCATGACGGCAACCGCCGTCGAACCAGCCATCTGTTCCTTCAGAGATTCGTCATTAAGCATAGCCTCATCAATGTCCAGAAAGCCGCGTTGCAGAGCCGTCTTCAAGTCGTCCCCGTACTCCGGCCGCTTCGTTACGAACTTGTGCAGATGCTTTCCAGCGTACTGGGCAACGTTGGCTCCGCCGTGACCGTCGTACACGGCAAAGAAAGCCGTTCCCGGATCATCCGGTAGCGAGAGAATGTGCGTGTGCGAGTCCTCCATGTGGATGCGCCAGCCTTGCATGCAGCTCGATCCCACCTTGTAGTAGTCGTTCTGGCAGAATGCCGACTCCTTCGACGTTTCCGGCTCCGACAGCGTTTGACCCATGGTTGACTATGGTGCCCTTGGTGCGGGGTTGACCTGGAATATGAGAGTAGTGGTTAGTGTATTAGGATCAATGTTGACTTTCTCGTACCGAAACAAAAGTAACATGCTTATGGACGGTTGTTTTTAATCACAGAGATTTTATGTCAATATAAGTTTTAGACACACCATTCTAATGAATAAAGATAAATCTTCCAAAGTGCCAGAAGGCAAAGAAGTCGTCACCCACAATCCTCGATTATGGAACCAAAAAGAAAACCATATGGAGAGTTGGCCTACAACACTACACTAAAGAAATCATCGCATAAAGGAATATCGCCATCAGATTCCGCCGTCAAACGCGTACGCAGCAACTGCCGCTATTTGATCAAAAAGAATCCTGGAATACGTCCTTCAATGTGAGTGAATTTTTCAACATCCAGATATACACGAATATCAAAGACTGTACTCGAAGAAAATGGGACATACTAGGCTATATAAATAAAATGCCATCGTGCAATGATCTATTATAATGTATATTCACAAGCAAACCAGTTTGAGTAAAGTAAACTGTTTGAGCATTTGCTCAATTTCGTCACCTTTACTTACGGAATAATCGAGCGGAACATTTTTTCCGAAAGTAAAAGTGACAGCTACCATTAGTTTGCGTGGGAACCTTACTAATTACATTTATTTTTCGTTCTTTTCAGGTACATACTGCTGCAGAAATTTCTTTTCGATTCTTTACTTTTCCGTTTCAGTAAACGGAATTTAACATGGGTTTGGTATAGATCATTGCACCGAATGTATTAACCTCACTTTTTTGACAGTTCAGGGAGCTTGTTTACAAGGTGTTATAATTTGAACCGCTCAATCGAAAATTTTCATTGACTTTTCCCGGATTCTGTACGATTAGATTCAGAAAAGGATGTAAAAATAAGCAGTGGTTTCTATTTTCCTGCAATTTTACTTCAATCGTTATAAATTTAAAGCACAAAGTCTCAAACCGATCGTACCGAAAATATTCGAAGTCCACGTAAACAAGCTCCCTGAACTGTCAAAACTGCATTAGTGACGCCATCGTGCAATGATCTATAGAAAAAGAAATTTCTTTCGAACACGATACCGACTTATCGACTTAAGACTGGCCTTTAGGTCAAAAAAGCATTGTTTGTAAACAAAAAAAATAGTCTGAAATATCAATACGGGAAGTGGTCTGACGATCCCTTCAACAAGGAGTATCTGGAGGATGAACAGAATCACAGTAAGTCTATTCTATTTACCAATATTACAAATAAGCTAACCATACGCTATTTTTTTTTTTTTTCAGGTGAGGATAGTTAAAATTGAAATCAGAATCCAACAGGCAGCGAAACTACCGGCAAAAAAACCGCTGATGAAGCGAAGTTTGTGGATATTCTGGCATCCTTTGGAAAAGCTCTTCGGGGAAAATCTCAAACGTCGTCAGCGAAGCACACAAAGGTCATGTCCGTTAAGCAATGATGAAAAAATTAACAACATGAGGCAAAGAGTCAAAGTAAAGTCGGACCGGAAGTATACTGGAAACCGAAGATTGTTCTGAACGATTTGAAAGGAAAGTTTTTCAAAGATGATGGAAGGCATTGTGTTAGTACAATCGCTATGAACTTAGTAATTTCTAGGAACATTTTTCAAATTGGCCTTTCTGTTGTGATGTAAATTTAAACAATGTTGTGATTGCTGTGTTTGTACATTTGAAAATTCTGCTTCTCTCTGAAGACTCTGTCAACACCAAGGCCTGCACTGAAAGCTGCAGTTCTGGGAGTGCGATTCCCAACGGCTGTCCTTGAATACCATACGCTACCTGCATCGCAGCGGTTCTTCTCGAGTGACTCAACGACGGTACTGGGCATGGATCCGATCTGATCATCGAAAATACCACAAGTTCGAGTCCTTAAGAGTTGGAGAAATCCTGACCTCGAATGATCCGCAAGATTGAAGATGGGTAAGATCCAAGATGAACATGTCCGATGATGCCACGAAATGGAAGAGTGGTCCAAACCTGGAGTTCAGCTGTCCTTGGTTCACAGGACCCGAGTTCCTACACGGTGCCGAAGAGTCAAGGCTCGAACAACCAATTTGTGAGTACGACGCACGAAGAAGTTCGACGTATCCAGGCGCACTGGAAATCCGGAACATCTGATAGATTACTCCTAGATTCAGCAGATGGTTGAAACTGCAGCGCACAACCGCATACGCCATCTGCTTCATTGATGGCCTGCGTCGAAAGAATGTGGAACAAAGTCTACGGAACGAGATTCTCACCCAGGCTGAACTCGTGCAAGCGGATATTCTGCTTTTGAAGATGGTGCAAACGGAAATCTTCCCGGAAGAGAGAGTCCTGCTAGAAGAGACAAGCGGCAACCCAGAAGCAAAGCATCCCACCGTTCCTGAATCCATCAGCATCTACAAGACCTGGCCTTTTATGGACAGACAAGGCGTTCTGCGAATGCGAGGCCGCATTGAGCGGCGAAATTCCTTCCATTCCATGCAAAATTCCCAGCTATTCTCCCTAAACATCATCCCAGCTATTCTCCCTAAACATCATACACGCCAACCGCGAAATCGTGGTAACTAAAATGCGGCAACGCTACGAAGTCGCGAAGCTGAGATGGCTTGTTCAAAGAGTGGCAAGAGATTGTACATGGTAGTCGATATCCAAGGCCCTTCCAAAAGCGCCTGTTATCGCACCACTTCCGAGGTAAGGCTATAGCCGTTCATACGCCACTTTACGTAAGGAGTGTATCGAATATTAGCTATCCACATACATTTGCGTTGTACGCATGTATTTGTGATGGTTTTTTATACTCTGAACACTGCATGCTGTGCGTTTGACTGTCAGCTTTCTTTTATTTACTTGTTTGTGCGGTTCAAATTCTGCGTTTTCAAAATGTCGCGTATTGAAAAGGAAGTGAAAATTAAAGTTCTGGACACATGGCTAAGTGAGAAGGGTATTGCTATGCGAAAATTGGCGAAGCGGTTTGGAATTCATCATGCGTGTGTTAAAACCATCATTAATAAGTTTGGGGAACACTAGTCTTTGGATGAGCTACCAGGAAGAGGCAGAAAAACCGGTTCTTCCAACCCGAAACTGGAACAGAAAGTGGTATCTCTAATCATGGAAGAACAAATCAATGTCAATACGTGATTTGGCCAAAAAGCAGGAACGAGTGTCGGAATGATCCAGCGTATCAAGAGGCGAAACCATCTGAAGACCTACAAGAAGCAGAAAATCTCGAAACAAAGTGCAGAACAGAAGAAGCGAGCAGCAACAAGGGCCCGGAAATTGTATTTGCGTCTTTTGCAGCGTCCGGATGCATGCGTTTTGATGGCCGAAGAGACCTATGTAAAGCGAGGACTCAAAAACCCTTCCAGGTCCACAATACTTTACTGCCGTCGTTAGGGAAGATGTGAGCGATGCGGACAGGTCGATTCAAGTGGAGAAATTCGGTCGAAAGGTACTGGTATGGGAAGCAATATGTTCC